>SNQJ01S0004274.1:134785-160873 GCA_010110895.2 Picea sitchensis
GGGGGGGGTGAATCAGTTGTTACCATGCTTAAACAATTATGCTTATTTTAAACTCTTTATAAAGCACTCAATGAAAATAACAATAATGTAGGGAGGTAAGAAATATAATATTCGACATTAATCACACACATGAATTATACATAGACAGATATTTCCTGAGGAAACCCATAAAGGGAAACATCTCTTCTTCTTGATATGATAAGTAATCTTTACTTTTTGTACATTATCATTCTTATGAGCACCAACTCATTGTGAGACTACCACCTCTATTTTTCAAGCTGCAACTTGTTGAGAGCAACAACTCTTTGGTTTCTCTAGCACCCACTAGAAGGAAGAACCAACTCCCTGGTTTCTATAGCACCCACTAGAAGGAAGTACCAACTCCCTAAGTGTTGTAGCACCAACTGGATGGAAGCACCAACTTCCAGTCACACAGGAACCAACCTGTATAACAGAGAACAATAGTTCTCTCTTTCACCACCCTGCCAACCTGGTTTTTCTGGCTGCAAACAGATGGAAGCTACAACTCCATGTGTTCAAGCACCCACTTGAAACTTTGAGGACAACATTCCTCCCTAGCACCTCCCTACCACCCTGAAATATAAATCTTTCTTTCTTGAATTTATCACAGTGATACAACATTTATCTATGGCTTACCAGTCTCATCACTATTCTGCTACACTGTTCTGCTCTGCCTACATCAGTGTCTCTCTCCTCACATCTGCTGCGCTTTCTGTTCTTCTCTCATATATGAATTTTTGTTCCTTGCTTCTTCTGCGCTTTATGCTCTGTGTATTCTTTCCATTCTATGCACCATGCCTCTTCTGTGCACTTCAGCTCTCGCACACAACATGCTTCTACCCACATGAAACACACTCAATAGCCACCACATCTCTTCTATGTTCTGTGTTTTTATATTCTTCGTGCATTGACTACATTCTATTTGCTATGCCTCTGCATTCTCTTCACTACATCATTTTTATGCCCTACAGGTTATTCACTCTGTCTCTTCCTCACGACTGCATGGCTAACTCGCAGAGTGCCTTCACTTCTCTATTCTGCATATATCTATCATGCCAAGTCCTCTGCCAGGTCATACACCTAACTCTTCATCCTCTCTGGAAATTATGCTTAATCTTTTCTACATCAATAGTTGTTATGCTGAGACTATTCGTCATTAGTGGTCATTCCCGAGATTCTTTTCCTTCTTCTGGAAGTGCAACCCTTCGTCTTCTCTGTCACAGTTGAGCTTATCCTCTCTGTTACAGTTACATACTTCAACACTTTCCCATCTATCAATCGTCTTTATGATGAGTCTTCATTCCACTGGCATTTTCCTCGAGACTCTTCGACTCCTCTTGCAGTCACCCTTAGATTCTTCGAATTCTCTGGTAGATGAAATCAGTCATTTTCTGCAATTACAATCAGTTTGTCTCTAGAATTTACTAAGAGAACCTCCATGCACTCATGTATTTGGTGCCTTTTTCCCTTTCTGATAAATCTATACAGTGGGTGATATCTTTTTTGGCTAAGCCCCTTCCTTTCACATGACCATCGGTGGTGACCATACACCTAACCAACAGTCGTTTCACGATTTCTCATTTCGGGTGATCGACTGCGAGTCACCTCGATTTTCCCAACTCGTGAAACTCCGAGGTGGAGCCTAGCAATTCTAGATACTTCCATTCTCTTCCATTGATGTGACCACTAGCTGTGGCAACAACCCTATTCGAAAAGGCATTTCATGATTTCGACAATCTCCGTTGTAAATCCTAGTGACGTGCTAGCTCCTCCCTTAACCTTCATCAATGTGACCACCAGTTGTGACCAGGGACCAAGCAAGAGGGGTGCTTCATGAATTCTCATATCACAAACTCCTTCTATGAGTTTTGTTGAAACTCCCATCTCGCAAAACTCTGAAATGATTCATATCAGATCAACGGTCGAGATCCCTTCCTATGATCGACGACTGCGATCAAATCGCAATTTCGCATTTCGCGACTTCAAAGGTTAGAGAACCTCCTTTCTTGGACTCCCGATTTCTCGATACCTGCTCCATATCAATGACCCAAGATATTATGTATTTCAACGGTCTATATCTCTTCTTCGAGAGCTTGGACCTCATTCTTCATTGTGCCAGATCAACGGTCCACGATCCTCAGTGATCCGATGGTCCATATCATTTCGTGAATTTGCATTTCGTGAGTTCCTCCAACTCTCACTTTTGACTCTTCCAGTTCATGAGTCAGCGAAATGTTGATCTCTCACCACGTTTCCTTCCCAACATCAACAGCTAGGATCGACTCTAATCTATCCCTTGCAAATATTTTGAATTTTGATTCTTCGAACTACCGGATCTATTGCCACCTGTCAACCCTGACGATGGATGGTTCCACTGACTTTGGAACTTGTCTCATGCACTTTCCTTGGGATACAATGACTGTTGGTCCACGTACCCAAATCTAACGACTCGGATATTTCTGTGATGCAACTTTGCTAGCTTATCCTGTCCTTCCACTCGAAATTGATCCAACAGCTGATGGAACTTCGCATTCCAGAGATTTCAAATCTCAAACTTTCAGGGGCATAACCTCCTCGCATATCTATATCTTAAGTGAATGTTGTTCATTCGATCAAGATATTGGATCGACGGCTCAATATTTTTGTGATGTAACTTTTCTATCTTATCTTGTCCTTCCACTCGAAATTGATATAACGGCTGATGGAACTTCACATTACAGAAATTTCAAATATCAAACTTTCCTGAGTGTAAACTCCTCGCATCTTTAGATCCGAACTAAACGTTATTTGTCGATCATGTTCTCATATCGATGACTCTATATTTCTGCATGATACTCCTCTTTGGACACTGATCCGGTGGCCACTATCACTCCTCCTCCTGAGCGTACGCTTCCTCTGGACTTGGAAGAATGTCTAAGTGTCAAAGGCCTGGACCTTTGATCCTTCTGCAAGTCCTGATGATTTGGACCTCGTCTATGCTTCTAGAAATTGCTATCTCTTCTGTGTTTTCTCGTCTCTGCATATTGTTTGCTTCTCCTCCTGAGCTTATGATTCTTTCTGATCTTTGATCTCTACATACTCACGCTATTCCTCCTGAGCTTTGATTTTCATATTGTTCGCTTCTTCTTATGAACTGATGCTTTCCCTGTTTTCCATCATTTCTACTTTCCTCATTACTACTTTTCTTGCCTGTAAACATACCATCGTCGATGTTTTTCTTTCCATCAATGACAAGCACACTCTGCCTGTAAACATGCCAACAATCCCCCCCTTTGGAATTGATGGAAACCTCGAAGGACTGAACTGTTCTACTTATACCTCCAACTATAGCATCCAGACCACACCTTTTCTCCCCCTTTGACATCAATGTCAAAGAAAACATGCTCCCCCTGAGATGTTGTAGTACCTTTCGGAGGTATCAGACATTAAACCAACACAAACTCCCCATGACAGGATGGATTCTCTTATTTGAGTCCTACAGGGTATTTGTATCTAACTCAGAGTCTTCTCCTTTTGATTCATGGACCTTTTCATCTCCAACTTCACCTGTGTCCTCTATAGAAGAGTCAGTATTTCTCACCTCTCTTACTAAGACTCCTTCATCAACCTTTTCTTGTCATAGCTGAATGACTCCCCCTGTCACTCTTCTCTGACCTTCTATTACAAAAAAATCATTTTTCTTCCATGATGCCTACCATCCAAGGTTTTTATGACCATATTCATCACAATAAAAAACCATTACAAACACTCTCGTACTTGCTTTCCATTTTTACAAATGACGGACTTGCATCAGGTTTCTTAGGAGTACTGATTTCTTCCTTGTTGTATCCAAGACTAAATTTTTCATTTGGCGATATCTAACTATCCAAGATCTCAGCCAGGATCATGGAACTGTTCAAGAGATTGATTTGGGTGTTTGTATTCTCAATCTTCTTTCTAACATTCACAACTTCTACTTCCAGCTTATGAAATGATTATTCTTCTACTTCTTCTTTTCTTTCATGGGAGGATTCAATATCAACATCATTATTTGTCTTTATGCCTTTAGCCACCACTTGTCCCAAGTTTACATTTTTTACCTTACAATATTTGGACGTGAACACCTCTTCACAGCCTCTGTCACACATTTGACTTATACTGGGAAAATTATGTTTCAGACCATCTACAAGCAGAACATCCTGAGAATCTCCTTTTCCATTACTCAAAATCACCATCCCTTTACCCTTGATTTTACTTGGTTCATCATTTTCAAAGATCACATTCTTGTTTTTCTTTTACTTATAGGAATAAGCTTATCCTTTTCTCCAGTCATGTGCTTGGAACATCTGTTGTCTATATTCCAGGAGTCCTTTTGTTTTTGAGTTGAAACTACTAGACCACATTTTTCATTATCTTTCTTTTTCCATGTGTTGGCCTTTCTAGATAAGAGATTTATCCTTGGATCTGCTTTGTAATTCTTCATATGGTAGTTTGCAACTTTGTGGCCGAAGTTACGACAGTTATAGCATTCAATCTCATTGTTCAATAAGTCAAAGTGATTGTTGCAACGTTGTCTACTCATTGATTGTTTATTATTTCTTGACCTCCTCAGTTGCATGTCTCTAAACTTAATTTGACAAATTGCAATATGTGGTTGTTTGTTACTTGGCTCTCTCATTCTCTTTTGTGGTAGATATTTATTCCTTGGGTGTCTTGATTTCTCATGTCTAAATCTTAAGGAACAATTTACAGCTTTGTGGCCAAATTCAGAATAGTAGAAACAATATCCATAGAAAAAAACTTTTTACCTGGAAAATGGTTGTCTTCTTTGAGCAAGTCGATTTATTTCATGTTGATGATTTCCTTGAGCAAAGGGTGTATTATTTATTTGTTCTACAGATTTAGTTCTGGCACCTTTTTCTTTACTCCTTCTGGGCAACTAATTATCTTTCTTTGTTTCTGCAGGTTTGATTTTGTCGTTATTTGTAGATTTGACAAACTTGATGGATTATTTGTTGCTTGACTGACCACTACTTGATCCCTCTTCATAACCCAAACCAGTTTTAAACTTTGGATTCCTTTGCTGATTCAGAATAATGGCTAATCCTTCTGAGGATTTAATGCTTGGAATATTTTGGACATACAATGCCTCAAAATTGTCCATCTCTTTTCTGGTTTTTACTACCTCTTCTTCCAAGGCTTCACATATTGTCTTCTTCTCTGATAACTATTGTTTCAAAATGTCTTCTATTTTATTTGCCTCTTCTAATTCCACTTTTAGAAAAACAAAGTCTTCACTTGGTTCTTTACCATTCTTTTCAAACTGCATCAACAACTGTTTTTGTTTTCTCTTCTTAAGTCTGAGTCTGCCAATCTCTTCTAAAGCACTAATCATCTCTCCTTCCAAGTCAACCATAACTTCTTCAATATTAACATTAATTCCCATGATTTCATTATCATAATCCTCTTTGGACATAAGCACAAAGTCATTAACCTTATCTTCACAGGAAGAGTCATTATCGATGTCTTCTGAAGAGTCATCATTGTTTACACATAAACTTTTCTTTTTACCAAATCTCTTGGATTTGTACTTCTCTTATCCTTCAGAGTTCTGGTTCTTCTGCTTGTGTGGACACTTAGATGCAAAGTGACCTATCTTTCCATAGTTAAAACACTTGAAGGGAAACTTGCCTTGGTACTTTCCTGATCCTTTCTTTAGTCTTCTCACAAATGTTTCTTCAATTTCATTAGGCTCAGAATCCTCATTCTTATCTTCTTTAAATGATGCTTTTCTAGTGGTAGATTTATATTGACTAATCCTCATTTCATAAGCAGTTAGAGTTCCTAGGAGTTGATCAATAGATATACTCTTAAGATCATTCAGTTCTTTTATTGCAAAAACTTTTGGATTGAATCTATCAGGAAGAGATCTTGATATCTTCTAAACTAATACTATGTCTTCAATCTTCTCACCAAGACCTTTCATGGCATTCACAAACTCCTCAACTCTTAAGAAAAAATTATTAAATATATCATCCTCATTCATATTTAGTTGTTCAAACTATAATCTGTAGGTTTGAAGCTTGGCATCCTTTACCTTCTCATTACCTTCATAACTGCTAATGAGTTTGTCCCACATTGCTTTGGCATATTCTAAGTGCATAATTTTTACAAATTCTGCTTCTGCAATCCCACTCAGAATAGCATTCATAGCCTTAGCAATTAAGCTGAATTATATCTTGTCATCCTTATTAGCTCGTACAATTGGCTTTACATAACCAGTCTCTACCACATCCTAGACATTTGCACCTAAATTCATTATGTAGGTTGTCATCCTAACTTTCCATAAGCCAAATTTTGTTCCATTGAACAGGGGGGCCTTATTGGTTGAAGTTCCTCCATGGCTTGTCATGTTTAAGCTCTAGGATCTACCCTTAAATAAAGGGAACTTGCTCTGATACCAATTGTTGGACAACTGAGAGGCGGGGGTGGGGTGAATCAATTGTTACCGTGCTTAAACAATTATGATTATTTTAAACTCTTTACAAAGCACTCAATGACAATCACAATAATGCATGGAAGTAAGAAATAGAATATTCAAAATCAATCACAACATGAAATATACAGAGACATATATTTCTTGAGGAAACCCACAAAGAAAAAAACCTCTTCTTCTCAATATGATAAGTAATCTTTATTTTCTGTACATTATCATTCTTATGAGCACCAACTCATTGTGAGGCTACCACCTCTATTTTTCAAGTTGCAACTTGTTGAGAGCACCAACTCTCTTGTTTCTCTAGCACCCACTAGAAGGAAGCACCAACTCCCTGGTTTCTCTAGCACCCACTAGAAGGAAGCACCAACTCCCTAAGTGTTCCAGAACTAACTGGATGGACGAAACAACTCCCTGGTTTCTCTAGCACCCACTAGAAGGAAGCACCAATTCCCTAAGTGTTCCAGAACCAACTAGATGGAAGCACCAACTTCCAGTCACACAGACACCGGCCTGTATAACAATGAACAATAGTTCTCCCTTGCACCACCCTGCCACCCTATTTTTTCTGGCTGCAACCAGATGGAAGCTACAACTCCATGTGTTCAAGCACCCACTTGAAACTCTAAGGAAAATAGTCCTCCCTAGCACCTCCCTACCAACCTCAAATATAAATCTTTGCTTTCTTGAATTTATCACAGTGATACAACATTTATCTATGGATTACCAGTCTCATCACTGTTCTGCTACACTGCTCTTCTCTACCTGCATCAATGTCTCTCTCCTTGTGTCTGCTGCACTTTCTGTTCTTCTCTCATATATGAATTTTTGTTCCTTTCTTCTTCTGTGCTTTATGCTCTGTGTCTTCTTTCCATTCTATGCACCATGCCTCTTCTATGCGCTTTAGCTCCTGCACACAACATGCTTCTACCCGCATGAAACACACTCAACAACCACCACACCTCTTCTCTGTTCTGCATTTTTATATTTTTTGTGCACCAATTTCATCCTATGTGTTATGCCTCTACATGCTCTTCACTACATCACTGTTCTTCCTTACAGGTTGTTCACTTCATCTCTTCCTCACGACTGCATGTCTAACTTGCAGAGTTCCTTCACTTCTTTGTTCTACATATATCTATCATTCCAAGTCCTCTACCAGATCATACACCTAACTCTTCATCCTCTCTAGCGATTATGCTGAATATTTTCTACATCAGTAGCCGTTATGTTGAGACTATTCGTCATCAGTGGTCGTTCCCAAGATTCTTTACCTTTTTCTGGTAGTTCGACCCTTCGTCTTCTCTGTCATAGTTGAGCTTATCCTCTCTGTTATAGTTACAGACTTCAACACTTTCCCATCTATCAATTGTCTCTATGATGAGTCTTCATTCCACTAGCATTTTCCTTGAGATGCTTCGGCTCCTCTGACAGTCACCCTAAGATTCTTTGAATTCTCTGGTAGATGCAATCAGTCATTTTCTGTAGTTACAATCAGTCTATCTCTAACAGTTATTGAGAGAACCTTCGTGCGCTCATGTCTTTGGTGCCTTTTTCCCTTTCTGAGAAATCTATACAATGGGCGCTATCTTTTCTGGCTAAGCCCCTTCCTTTCACATGACCATCGGTGGTGACCATACGCCTAACAAACAGTTGTTTCACTATTTCTCATTTCGGGTGATCGACTGTGAGTCACCTCGATTTTCCCAACTCATGAAAATCCGAGGTGTAGCCTAGAAACGCTAGCTCCTTCCCTTCTCTTTCACTGATGTGACCACTGACTGTGACCACAACCCTATTCTAAAAGGCATTTCGCGATATCTGTTGTAAATCCTAGCGACGTGCTAGCTCCTCCCTTAACCTTCATCAATGTGACCACCAACTGTGACCATGGGCCAAGAAAGAGGGGTGCTTCACGATTTCTCATATCACTAACTCCTACTATGAGTTACCTTGAAAATCCCAACTCGTGAAACTCCAAAATGATTCATATCAGATCAATGGTTGAGATCTCTCGCTCTTATTGACGACTGCGATCAAATTGCGATTTCACGTTTCATGACTTCAAAGGTTAGAGCACCTCCTTTCTTCGACTCTCGATTTCCCAATACCTTCTCCAGATCAACAACCCACAATATTTAGTATTTAAACGGTCTATATCTCTTCTTAGAGAACTCAGACCACATTCTTCGTTGTGCCAAATCAACGGTCCACGATCCTCAGTGATTCGACAGTCCAAATCATTTTGTGAATTCGCATTTTGCGAGTTCCTCCAGCTCTCACCTTTGAATCTACCAATTCACGGGTCAATGAAATGTTGATCTCTCGCCACGTGTCCTTCCCAGCATCAACGTCTAGGATTGACTCCACTCTATCCCTTGCAAATATTTCAAAGTTTGATTCTTTGAACTCCCGGATCTGCTGCCACCTTTCAACCCTGACGATGAACGGTTCCGATGACTTCAAAAGTTGTCTCGTGCACTTTCCTTGGGACACAACGGTTGTTGGTACACGTACTAAGATATAACGGCTCAAATCTTTCTGTGATGCAACTTTACTAGCTTATCTTGTCCTTCCACTCAAAATTGATCTGACGACTGATGAAACTTCGCATTCCGGGGATTTCAAATGTCAAACTTCCAGGAGCGTAACCTCCTCGCATCTCTATATCCGAAGTGAATGTTGTTCATTCNGGCTCGATCTCTATGTGATGCAATTTTTCTAGCTTATCCTGTCCTTCCACTCGAAAGTGATCCAACGACTGATGGAACTTCGCATTCCATATATTTCAAATCTCAAACTTTCCTGAGTGTAAACTTCTCGCATCTTTAGATCTGAACTAAATGTTATTCGTCGATCATGTTCTCAGATCGACGACTCGATATTTCTGCGCGCTCCTCATGTCTGGACACTGATCCGACGACCACTGTCACTCCTCCTCCTCAGCATATGCTTCCTCCTAACTTGGAAGAATGTCTAAGTGTCAAATACCTTGACCTTTGATCCTTCTGCGAGTCCTGATGACGTGAACCTCATTTGCGCTTCTGGAAACTACTATCTCTTCTGATATTTCTCGTCTCTGCATATTGTTTGCTTCTCCTCCCGAGCTTACGCTTCTTTCTGATCTTTGATCTCTGCATACTCATGCTATTCCTCCTAAGATTTTATTTTCATATTGTTCTCTTCTTCTTATGAACTTATGCTTTCCATGTTTTCCATCATTGTTCCTTTCCTCATTGCTGCTTTTCTTGCCTGTAAACATACCATCATCGCTGTTGTTCTTTCCATCAATGACAAGCACACTCCACCTATAAACATGCCAACAAAGAGGACCACTTTTTGTAGATAGACAAGGTCATCCATGGTGAATTCCTGCACACAAGCCAATTAATATCAAAGCATAAAGGTGCCTGAGAAAAGATAACCAATGTATAGAAATTCAAATTAAAAAAGGTGCATGCTTTAATGTTCCCAAGAAAAAAGGATTTAATATGAATTATCAAAGGAATAAAATATAAGAAAACCCTTTTGAAGGGCTCGAAAATATGATTACCTTGACATAGACAACTCACTAATTAGAGTTTGTATGAGTTTTCAAGAGGCAAAGGAAAAACTAGGGGTTTTCTACAAAAAGGGTTAACTCTCCAAATTCATTTGTACATGTTAAGTTTAGAGTAGAGGAGTAGGCCCTAAACCTTTGTGTGCTCATTGCGGAAAAACCAACAGTGGGAATTTCAGTTAGCAAGTTTCATGTAGGTGGTCTAACCCTCCTTGTCAATTCACATGGATTGTTTTTTAGGATAGGTCTCGATTAGCCCTGGGGGACCTTAAGAAATGTTTTTAGGGCTAGAACATAATTTGGGGCTAGATTTTTTGTTGGGATTACAAAAACTACTACTAGTTTATGCACTAGTCCAATGTGGAAAAGGGGGTATTTTCCACACTATTTTAGTTTGACTTTTTGGGCCCAAAATTGTTTGGAAAAAGAAATTTTGAGGGGAAAAGGGTGTATAGAATGGAAATAATATGTACATGGGAAAATTTACTAACAAATGTGGTTTTGTGCAAGCATGGTTGGGTTCAAATTCTTGTGGAGAGAGAGAGAGAGAGTTTGAAGAGATATGATCTTTAGTCAGTGGGAACTAGTTGGTTTGGGGAGCTTTAGTGAAACATGGTTTACTCAAATACATTGAGAACCCACTAATGAGGGTAGGTGAGAGGATCCTCTCCTGCATTGTATAGTACTAGGATATCGATGTAGGAGAATTTGTGTTGCAAGAACAAACGATTGAGATCATTGTGAAATAAATCTACTTCTTGACTGGGCTCCTAATGATGGGAGCCTTTGGTGATACTGAGGTGGTGCTTCCTCAAGGGAGGAGAATGGAGGATTTATTGTATACCCATGGAAATTAAATTTCTAGGGTCATGGATGGCACAATAAAAATTATGGATATAGAGTGATTATATCTATCGACCATTACTATGGAAATGGTCTGCATTGTGGGGACCCATGCACCCCATAGGATATCAAGTGGATTGTTAACTCACTTACACAGATCCTTCTTAGAAATAGGGTGTTGATGACCTAGGGTTCTTCCATAGTTGAACAAAAACCCCCAACGCATTGGCATATCAATCATTAGTCAAGGACCGAAGACGGTCTCACCTGAGACACCGTGATAATCACATAGATCATATGGTCTTATGTCAGAGATGAAGGGATAAATTGTACCAGGAAACCACTCAAGATATCATTCATTTATTAAATCATACTTCATTGACAGACTAACAACATAACCATTAACACAATTATCCATTCAACTCATAATAGACACATCAAGTGACATAGAGAATTGTAGATTTATATTATCTTCATTAAACAACAAAATGCATACATCAACAGATCCACATTGCAAAGGGAATACCGATTTGTGATTTGATACATACTACAAATATTTCATTACAATGTTTTATGTGATCTCTATTAAGGTTCTATACTACTCAACATACTCCATTTGAGATTATAGACTCTACATAGGACCTTTCCAGACTCATACAAAATTGTTTCAATAACTTAGAATAAAACTCATATAAAACTCAGACTACCTTATGTAGACCTCAGATAGACTCCCTTCTCCTTCTTTTCCTTTTCTCTACTTTTTTTCTCTCATTCTCTTTTTCCTTATTCTTCTACTCTGGTGCTCTGTCATTTTTTCCTCTGCTCCACTTTCTCTAGTGATTGATAGTTTCACATGCTTCTGTTGTTTGCATGAAAATCATGTAACCTCCTTAGAGCATGGAAGTCATAATGAACTTGTCAGCTCATCCATCATATGCCCCATGATCTCTCGTGTTGTTTGGGCTCATTATTTGGGAATATTGTTGAATATTTTCTTGTTACTTGGTGTGTACATGGTATCTTATTGATCTTCATGGATCAACGTAGAACTTTTAATGGCATGCAAGTCTTATTTTGTCCATTGTGCAACTACTAGTGTGTTCTTGAAAAAATCATGCATGCATGTGCAACCTACCAAAACATTTGGGTGCCAATAGGACCCCAACACTATTACTTGTCTTATCCTCAAGCCAATGGAATTGTTCATGGTGTGAAATATGAAATGGCTAGGAATGTCTTCATGAATTCCTGGAGGAACTCCTAGAATTGGCTACCAATTTCATCCAATTTTGCATGCAGGTGTTGAGTTAGTTGGGCCACCTAATCTGTGTCAAAATTTGTGACATGTGGATCTTGAAGGTTAATGAGCTCCATTTTCTTAATCATAGGAGCGATTGTGACCTGCATTGCTGCAATATATGTGTAGAAGAGTTGGGCCTTTGTAATATACCAGATATAAAAAGTATGCAGAATAGAAATAAAATGCTAGAAATGGCAGAATAACAATAATATAACCAGCATAATCTTCACAATAACACAGAAATGATATAAGAACAAAAACAAAAATAGCACTTTGATTCAGAAAGCAATGTTCATGGGCCTCTTTGAGGGAGCAACCTCCAGTCGAGCAGTGCTCTGTTACAATAATCTTCCAGCTAGGGTTTTCATACCCTCGACCCTTATTTATACTAAATATGTCTATCAAGAGAAGCATCTAGAGGAAGATCCTTCTAGAAGCGGAAGCTTCTATTAGGTCTTCTCACATCCGCTTTATTCAAGCTTCCTATTAGGTCTCTTTACATCCACCTTATTCTATTTTATTGAAAGGCCCCATTAATATTGACCTTTATTACATCCAAATATATTGTTTCCCTACTATGCAAGTGTTAGACCCTAACATGTCCGCTTCTTAAAAACAACCTTGTCCTCAAGGCTTGAGATGTGGAAATCACTACAGAATGGTAGCCGGTTCCTAGCAGACCACTACTGAGTTGTATTCTTCCTACCTTAGACTAGGCACTTCCTTGATGGTTCTTCCTGATGTGCGACGCCATCACCGGGTCCATTAAAATGGTTTCGTTGTAGCCAAATGGATCCTTCCTTCACCTAACTCTAGATGGTTTGTTTGAATTTGGCACCTAGTTACACTCACCTTCTTACATGAAACATGAAAATGTGATGGTAGATTCGAATGGACTCCGGGCAAAGTTTAACCCGATAGGCAACTGGTTCCACATGCTTGAGAACTCAGATATATCCATAAAATTTGGGCACTAGCTTCCAACAATACATTTGGCCTTGAGGGAAGTTTTCTGTATGGTTGCGCCGAAGAAACACTGATCCCTTCTCAAGAATTCACGCCTCAGAGGACCTTGATCTCGCTTGTTGTTTCATGTGACTCTTCAGTGCTGGCGACCTTGCCCCTTTGAGGGTATGGAGAATATCCTCTCAACTATAAGTGTTTGGTCAATTGCTTGGACATCTGAAATTCCAAAGAAGTATGAGGAGAACTAGAAGTGGGCTGTCCATACTTCTTCAAAAGGAGTCACGCATGTAGAAGGCCAGACATGGTAGGAAGTGTTGTACTACCATTCAAAATTAGGGGTAAAATCCATTGATCCCATCGATTTTGCTTTTCTTATAAACACTCCCGGAGCATGTTTCCAACACTTGTTGACAACTTCATCGGTCCATGGATGATATGTGGTGCTAAACCACAACCCGAGGGACACAAAGCTTGAACTGGTGACCTCCCCAATTTAAAAAAAAAAAAAAAAAAAAAAACAATAGAGTGCGGCATGCCATGAAGCTTGGAAGACCTCGTCCAGAAAATTTGACACCGTGGATGAACGGTGTTAAAGAGTTAATAAATGAAAGCATAATTTGTAAAGGTGATCCACAACCACCATTATGACCGACTTATTTCCTGACGGTAAGACGGTAATAAAGCCTATAGATATATCCTTCCAAATAAAATGGCGTGTGAACGTGGGTTTTTACCCAGTGTGTCTTGACATTTGACCTGTTTTTCCCTTTGCTGTTGGACACACAATTTCATCTGCAGTTTAACAATATTACAGATGTCATGTTTCATAACCATCCCCCAAAAAAATGTTTTGACCCTGGCCATAGGTTTTGGTGAACCCGAGGCCCATTGCAGTGTGTAGCATGAAGATCGGAAAGTACCATGGATTTAATATTTGATTGTTTACTAAATACAAACAACCTTTGTATAAAAGCTCATCCCGAGCCATGAGTACCTTGGGGGAGCTAGAGAATTGGTCTACAAATTGCTGGATCAGATGCAAACTTTGGGATCATGTAGCCATTCAGCAATGTACTGGGAGCCAATCCGTACAATGAAGGAAAGAGAAAAAAGGGATCCTTCTGCCTTCATATTTTCTAGATAGTGCATCCACCACCACATTGTTCTCACTTTCTGTAAAATGTGATCCCAATCATATCCAAAAGAGTTTAGTCACCCATTTTGTTTCTCCGGGAGGAAATGCGCTATTCTAGTGCACTTTGAGGCCTTGGATGGTTTGTTCAATTCTGGAAACATTGCCCAAGAGATAAGTGGGGTGCCATGCATCAACGCATTACATGCATAGCCAACATTTACTTCTTACATGGTTTGCCTGCATTTATTTATAGTTTCTGGTCGGGTGAAGGCCAAATATTGACCTTGTATATATAGAACAACACCGGATTCCTTTCCTAAGGAATCACATTCCAACACAAAGGTTTCTGTGAAATCAGAAGGCCGTGAACTGGAGTGGTGCACATGGCCATATTCATATTTGTAAGCATGAGGCCGACCGGAGTCCAAGTGAAAGAGTTCTTTTGAGGAGAGCAGTGAGAGGTGGCGCGCGAATCTTCCATAATTCTTAACAAAATTGTTATAATGCCCTGTTAAGCCCAAAAAATCCATGAAAACTTTTGAGAAACTAAAAGGCTACCTTGCATAGCTTCAATCTTTTAGATTCAATTAGATGCCATCCTTACAACCAGATGACCCAATTTTTCTACTTCTAAGGCACCAAAGAAACATTTAGACTGCTTCGTGAAAAGTTGGTGTTGAGAGAGTAGTGATGGAGAACTCCAATCCACATGAGTAAGATGGTTTATCCAGTTCTTTCTATAGATGAGGATGCTTCAGAAGAAATCTAAGACACAAAATGATCGAGAAAAGGATGGAAGATATGATTCATGAGGCTTTGAAGGTGGAGGGGGCATTACATTGTAAGCCAAAGGGTACGACCTAAAATTCATAGTGTCCCTCATGATTTTGAAAGGTCATCTTTGGAATGTCCTACTTCTTCACGATCCGTGATAGACCTGCTTGAAGATCAAGTTTGGTAAAGATTTGGACGCCACTCAATTCATCCATGAGGTCATCATGATGTGAATGGGAAATTTTTCTTTAACGGTCAGTTTGTTGAGGGCACTAAGTCGACACATTCTCCAAGAACCTTCTTTCTCAGACCATGACTACAGGAGAAGAGTAAGGGATCAGACTAGGCGTGATAGAACGCCTGCAGAAGGAGCTCCCCTGACCATTTTATCAATTCCCATTTTTGCAGTGTGAGATAGCTGTGAAGGATATTGGGAGGAAGGGATTTGCACAAGTGGAATGGAATGATCATGAACATCAAAGTAGGAAGGAGGGAGTCCCTGGGAGTGAAAAATATCATTTAATGTTTAGAAAGGGAGGCTTAGAGGTCATGAGACACCGTGGGTGTCTTTGTTTGCTCAGGAGGAGTAATGGGAGTTGGCACAACACCCTAATGGCCTTTTTGAGCGTACTTTTCCAAGGTAATGGAAACTAATGACTCAGAACCAAACAGTTGATGCCTTGAATTTATATTATGGTATTCTGTTGATTGAATTGAATGGTTAATTCCTTAAATCCATGAGAATGGGACCCAAAGTCCCATCCACCGTAAGACCCAACACAATGTCACAACCACCCATGTCAATAGAAAACATATGGGATTTTAGGTAGAAGCCACCGATTTGAGACACACATTTCTTGATAGTCTCCACATTCTCTCATGGAAACCACCATTGGTAATCATGATTTGGAAAATTGTTGATGACATGGATGTAAAGTAAATGACTTCTTGGGAAATGCAAGATGAATAAAATTATGGGTGCTTTCTACCTATCAACCAGAATGATGACCTTCACGCTTGATGTAAATCAATAAAATTAAGGGCTTCCAGGGGCTGAGAAGCCAAAGGAGAGTATTGAGGGAAATGATCGTCTCCACGAGGGTCCGGGAGGGAGGCTATGTCAGTGATTTTTGGTGACTCGTGCACAAGGGGAGTTTCAACATCATCCCTCTCCAAATATCCTGAGAGGTGGCCATAAAAATCTTGTGTTCTTTACACTTGTGGCCCGGACATATTTTTCATCACAATTATAACAAAGGCCTTTGAGTTGGCTGCCTCAAACTACTCTGTCCCCCGGTCAATTCTTGGATCTCTTGAATGGGACTGAGGGAGTAGCGGATCAAGGTGTTTAGGGCAAGGGATGCGAGGGTTTGCTTGCCTTTGAGAGGATACAATTTGTCAGGCTTCTTATCCCTTTAGTAGCTTCCACATAACTTTGATGTTGATCCATGAGTACATGGGCCCAAATCTCATCCTGAGGCCACTAATAAACATTCTATGAAAAAAAGCACCCAAGTGATGCCCTTTGTTCAAAAATCCATGCGCTCAAAGGAAGATGTGAAGTCTTATATTGTTCTTGATTGTTTCAACTTGTGAAATGGCCTAAATGGCTGGTGCCAGTGTCAAAGCATTCATAAAGCCTTACCACAAGTTGTGTCCAAGCAATATAACCTCGACGGGAAGTTTTTCTCCATTGCCACCATTGCCAACGCTCTTCATCTAGATGGAGAACACCACCGGAGTTTGGCCGGTTATCCAGAATGTCAGATAAAGAGAAATGTTCCATTTGGGTGGGACCCAACTAGTGGGTCCGAGCCATCAAATTTGGTCAAGATCCACCCGCCAAGGCATAGGTCAATGTGCTGGAAAGTGATGGTGTTGAAAGGTATGGGAATGGGAGGAATTTTCACCTTTAGTATTTGGAGGTGCATTAGAGAAGGAGTCATCTGTAGGGATCTTGATTTTTGGTGCAGAGTGATGCAAAGACGCATTCAAGTCATGGTTAGTTCTTGTTTGACTTCCTCCATTGAGGACTGCATGGATGTATTTATGGTTGTATTGATGGATGTAATGATGGAGGCAAATAATAGCACCTAGTTGTTTCATTTATTTTTGGGTTTTGAGGAAACCATATTGCAAGGTGCTGAAGTGAGCTTCCTGTGTCTTGCATATGGGTATGGGCCATGAGGATAGTGAACTGAAAAGGCATGGGTCAAATTTTTCCACAAAATGATAATATGGATGAATGTGATATATGTAAGAGGATGAATCCAATGGAATAGGTTCTCAAAATAATGGTGAAAAAATTTCTAGACTTTTTATACCCAGAAGTTATACCCTTCCAGCATTATCAGAAGATGAAACTCTTAAATGGTTAACTAGAAAAGAAATGCATTTACTTGGCAACCCAACACAGTTGCACGACAATAGAACTTGTCCGCTTTTAATTTGTTTATAAGCCTTGTTCCCCAAGTGTTAGGTATTCCATGGTTCTACAAACAAGGGTTTTCCCTGCATTATATCTCTCTGATATACATGAGGGTTCCAACAGTAGTAATTTCACCCAATATCTCGTGGCACTAACTAAGGAGGATAGACTGCACCCTTAGCCTTACTTCACCCAACTACCGAGGTACTAGAGAGTATTCTGAAAGTGTTTGTTCTGGAACTACATTGCAGCTAGGTGGTCGACCTACGCATTTGGCAGAAAGATGGTTTCGGAACTAGGTGGATCCATACGTGCTTGTCCTACGCGCTTTACCACCTAAGGGGTACCAACATGGGTCATAAGGGTGGCCAACAGATAAAGTGCTCTTAAGAACCACTCACTTGTATTTCCTGTGTGTATGAATCCCTCAACCACGGGTTTATGCACGTAATGAAAGATCTATGTGGCTTAAAGACGTCGGAATACGTATCTACCCTGGAAAAAAAATTCCCACAATTTCTGCCAAGGAAAGTGCTCTGATACCACTTGTAATATACCAGATATAAAAAGTATGCAGAACATAAATAAAATTCTAGAAATGGCAGAATAACAGTAATATAACCAACATAATCTCCACAATAACACATAAATGATATAAGAACAACAACATAAATAGCACTTTGATTCAAAAAGCAATGTTCATGGGCCTCTTCGAGGGGGCAACCTCCAGTCGAGCAACTCTCTATTACAATAATATTCCAGCTAGGGTTTTCATACCCTCAACCCTTATTTATACTAAATATGTCTATCAAGAGAAGCATATAGAGGAAGATCTTTCTAGAAGTGGAAGCTTCTATTAGGTCTTCTTACATCTACCTTATTCTATTTTATTGAAAGCCCTTATTAATATTGACCTTTATTACATCCGAATATATTGCTCTACCTATGTGTGGGTTAGGACCCTAACAACCTTATTGACTACTTCTATAGCTATTTTAGATATTGTCTATTGTTCCGCCCAAGGGACAATGATTTCTCTTATCTTGGTGGTGATGGCCATCATCGCGACTTGGCACTCACCCGAGGGTAAGGAACTTAGGCTGCTCTTCTAATTGTCATCCTCTATTTTTGCAGCATGGTCTAGTTTTTTGGTATTCACCATGGAGGATATTCAATAGTCAAGGTTGGAAGTAGGGGAATTTGTTGGCCTCCAAATCCTGAACTAGGTTCAATCTCAGGTTGGTGTTGCTTTCCCACTGTCTTGATGATAGTCAAAGGGACATGAGGAATGAAATTTCATACCAGCATAGCGCGCTTGATTTTCGGATGGATCCTTCATGGATTCAAAATCTACTTGGCTAGCCAATTCCTCTCATGGGAACACATATATTTTTGGATATCAACCCCATCCTAAGCCTTTCCTTCATTGAGTCCACTACTTTTTCTGATTCATGTAGATGTTCTCGATGCATCTCCTACCGTTGCATGGGTATGCCTTGCATCGTTATGTCAAGGGCTCATACCTAGTGGAGTAAGGGAAATTATTGCATTTGGTAAATGAATATGTCCACTGGATCCATTACGTCAAATCGATTTGAACTCATCCTCATGCATCATGGTGGTAATTTGCACACATACCTAGTAAAGACCTCATAAAACGTATTCTACCATATTTCTATAGCAGCTTCTAAATTAGTATCATACGACTTCACACTTCTCCATATTAGCTCCCCATTTGTTATGGGATTGATGTAATCCTCTCTATGCCCTATGATTTGATAGATGTTTTCAATAATGGAGCTCTACATCCTCACTCATAGGCTCATTATATATGTCTCCTTCATTCAGATATAATGGGGAAATCATGTGCAAAATGTCTGTCTCAAAAGACATCTTCCTTTTCTTCAAATTCAACATGGAATTGTTATAAAATTCTCAGTCAATACGAAATAATACATTGTAGGGATCTAAGTCATCCATGATCTCAATCACCTCAAAATCCTCCTTAGACTTCACCCCTACAATTTTCACATCAACTTGTTCCAGTTGATTTATAGGATAGATTCTATACTGATTATCTATCTTGAGTTGAAAGGGGGACCACACCAAGTTCATTCTTCCCATCAATGCCCATGATTTCTTTGGAAGTATTTTCACATCGGATCCTGAATATAACATGACTCCATCCATTTCATAGCTTTCAAGTTCAATCGTCATCTTGAAACTCTTCCTATGTGCTTCTATTGACCGACCTAACACACATCTTTTTTGGTAGTGGGGAAGATATGGATATAGTTGTTCCTTCTTCCCCCATATTTTTTTTTAACATGTGTGTCAAATTTCTTGTAGAATCAGGATTACTCAACAACTTCAAAAAACAACACAAGAATTTACTTACTTGGTCTTCTACTTGTCCTTCACAACCACTTTCGCACAATGCTTCTTCTCATGCCATGGACCTCGACTCTTCATGCACACTCTCTTTTGTTTCCTTTTTTTCATCATGTTTCACTTATTCCTTCTTCTGGGATTACTCCAGTGACCCATGTGTCGTGTGCTATATCTCTTTTCACACATGAGCTTCCTCCAAAGACTTCTGCGTGGCACACTGCAATTTTTCATGGGATAAGGCTTCCTCTAGCAACCTTTGTTTGGTGTGCTACACTTGCATACCCAAGCTTCCTCTAATTACCTTTGTGTCACAGGATATAACTCTTCACATCTTATCTCCTCCTCTAGATCCCTCTGTGCATCACGCATAAACTTCTTTCGTTGCACTGCATCAAACTTGGGAGGGGTTCGCACCACTTTTGTAATCTCCCCTTCTACTCTTTGGCTCAATATTTCCCCATGCTCCAATTCCATTCCCATTTTAGCTCCTCCTTGGGTTATCACCCATACATCAACTTCCTCACATTTCTTTTGGTTCTCTTGCATCCCTACAATGACCATGTTACAATGTGTCATCTTCTCTTCTTACTTCTTCAACAAGTAGGGACAATCATTTGTGGCATGCTCGATACTATAGTAGTACCCAAAGAGAATGTGCAATTTGGTACACAATCTCAAATGTGGTCTATCTTGCCAAAATAGAAACAAGTCGGTGGTCTTCCTCCACCTCCACCATATCCTCATCCTTGGCCTCATCCATATCCTCCTCTAGGACATCCTTGATATCGACCTCTTTTTGTGCCTCCACAATCACCACCTTTCTACTCTTCCTGAACACAGAGGGCATCATGAGTGTGGTACTACATCAAAGGAAGTGACCGAAAGTTATTCACATAATTCCCCATGGATTTGTAGAACTTTCAAAATGGAGTGTGGTGAATCTTTGGTATTTCTCAAGTGTTGGGAAGAGGTGAGGGATATGTCCCCACTTTCTGCAAATCTCTCACCATTTGGTCTGAGGCCCATTTGGAAATGGATTCAACACACCCGTTGCCAAGCTTTAATTTCCCAACTTGGGACATTCATCCCTATGGTGACCTTTCGACTGACATGTAGTACACCACACGTGCTCATGCACCACTTTTTTCTTTTCCATATCTTGCAATTGCATTATCATATTCGTAATCTAGGACTACACCTGTGTCAATCTTGTTGATGTCTCTCCACCTCCTAGCATGGCTTCCATATGCATCACAATATCCATCACCTCTGCCTGAGTCATCACCTTTTGATGGGTGAGAGGAACTAAGATATGGGGGAGTAATTCTACAATGAACCACTCCTTATACTAAAAATATTGGATCTGGAATGTCATCCTATATAACAATGTCTTGAATTGTTGGTCATAATCCCACACAGTCTCTCCGATTTGTTTCTTGAATTCTTTGATTTCAGTAATGCACTATGATTTCGACTTAGGATTTTGAAACTTCCTAAGAATATATCTCTTAATTTTTTTAGGGACCTCGTTTATCCCACTAGCACAGTCTCCTTGTACTTCATGTACCCCATCATATATTTTTCTCTAAAAATTGTTTCCAGTTGTGAAATCTTCGATGTTTCATTTGTGATCCTCTTCATAGACCATATAGCCACACATGAACCAATGCTACTCTGCATCACCCTTACCCATCCCATGGAACATTGGTATCCTTAGTGTTTTATATTGATTCACCATTCTCAATCTAGGGTTATGTCCTCCCGACTAACTACTCACTATCGATGATCTTGGTATTGATACTTTTCCTTGTGAAGTATTGTTGAATTCATCTTATTCTTCACTTGTATCCTCTCTTCTTTATTCTACTGTTATTTCTTACTCAACTCCTATTGTTGCATTGTCTAGTTTTCTTTCTTCTTGGTTACAAATCCATAAGGGGGGTGGTTCAAAGAGGGGGAAACTCCATCTTCTCTCATCATTTTTTGTGAAGGATCCCAAAGAGTTTACTACCTATATCTATGCAAGACCATTCACTATTGCTAAAGCCTCTACCCCTTCTCATAGGGGTTCTCCACCATCCTCATCTACTTCAACACCTCTACTTTGTTCCTCATATTCCTCTAAGGTTTTTCCATCTCTCAATAGCCAAGGGGATTAGACTTCATCTTTTCTAACCCCACTACCACTACTTTCGGTATCTTCTCTAGATACCCTACTCCTAACGCTACACGTATTTGATGACCTATCTCCTTATATGCTTCTCTCTGGCACAACACTCTCTCCCGCACTTCCTCCTAGTGTGGTCTCTTCCTCTTCATTTTAGATCTGACCCTCATCTCTCACTCCTTGCTACATTCCTTCTACTCCTCTATTATGCTTTCCTCCTTAACTCAACTCTTCTTGTGTGTCTTTCAACTCTTTCTCTTCTCTTCTCTTCTTAGTCCATTCTATCATGACCTCATCTCAACATCTTTTGGATCCTCTCAATGAATCCATATCCTATCTCTCTTTTCCCCATTCCTTTCATCCCCCCTAGTGCTAGGGGATTTACTAGGCAATTCTATCTGGATCCATGTGCATCAATCCTTTCTCAACGAACAACATCTTGATCCATAACATGATTTCTTCCTGTTGGAGTTGCCTTTGTTTTTTTAGCCCGTTTTGAATTTCATGTCATAATGCTCGAAATCGAAAGATGGTTTTCGTATTTTCCTTCTGTTGTTTCAAAATCTCTGAAGTCTCATCACGCGAGTTGCGATGGTTATCATACTCTCAAGGCGAGTTCTACTTTTCATTCAAATAATGTTCCCCTTTTTTTTACCTCGGGATTTCGTATGTTGAATGCTATAGATCACATAGTTCACAAGTCCCAAACAACGAAACGACGAAATCGTTTTAAAATTTTACCCAGGTCAGTAACGAGAGTAAAATTTTCCTAAATTATGGTTAAGCATCATCGGGTTTTCGCGTCTCGGCATTTACTAAATCCAAAAGTCTTACTGTCGTAACCCCGATAGCCGAAACCACGAATTTCTTGTTTTAGTAACATGCGTTAAGGTTAAAGGTAAAAGCTTAGCCATGGTTAAGTTCTGTCGGAAATTCGCAACTCGGCGTATCTTCTTTTAAAAATATTTACTGTCAAAGCCTCGAGTCGCGAAGTCACGATAAATATATAAACATAATTAATTCAACACTTAATCCGATTTTATCCTCCCTTTTAATTAAAAACATCATTGTGATCTCGCGGTTTCGCAACTTGGCATACAAACTTCCCGGAAGTTATACCTTCGAAGCTTCGAGTCGCAAAATTGCGATATAAATAATCACGTAATTAATTAAGCGCCTAATCACAATTACGTTTTTATTAACCAAAGTCAATCATCGCAATTTCGGGTGTTAGAGGTTCAAAGGGTTAAATAAAAAATTCCCGATGCAGCGAGTACCAAAAGATTAATTAACTTTGGTAAAACCTGATTAATTGAGCTAAGCCAGTATTTCCCGTGATTTGATGCATGCACAATTTACGAGGCAATCTTAATTCTTCCTTACGCCAACTAACATTTCGAACCGCCAAAATTTATGGCATTAATTAGAAACAAGGCGAATCGACAAGTAAAGATTGGGTTTTTATTGCTAAATTTATATTTAAGCGTGATTTGACCGATCTGTTCTTAAAAAGTAGAGAGTTTTCGAATATATAGATCTGTTATTCGTTATAACAAATTCATTTCTATATTACACAGAGCATACTTTTCTCAGCGAACTAATTTCTATATGTATACATATTTCTGGGACGACATATTACCGGGACGACATATTTCTGGGACGACATATTACCGGGACGACATATTTCTGGGACGACATATTACCGGGACGACATATTTCCGGGACCACATGATATTTAGGTGGTTTTTTCGGCACATGGTTTTTTGCCGATGGTTTTCTATTTTCGGTTAAGGAATTAGGGTTTTGGACTAATCTAGGTCATTAGGTTAGGGTTTTGGATGTCGTTGGCTTCTATATGTATATTGTATTGTAAACAATGTAACATAATGTATGAATATAATATATGCTGGTTTTCCCGGTTTGGGTTTCCAGGGGAAAAATCTCTATGTAATGTTTGCATTTGCCATTGTATCTTTTCTATTCTTTTCTGAAGATATGTTTACAGTAGACATTGTACAAGGTTAGAATTTACATTTGGTATTAGAGATTTATTTTCTTCAGGGGTACACCTTTGTGGTCAAGGGTTTGGCTCGAGACTGTGATAAGCCTTGTTTTTTTTTTACAGAAACGGTTATAGATTATATTAATGGGGTGGACTAGCCACAGATCCGAATACAAAGTGGCCTCGAATTTCTTTGGGCCTATCTTTCTAACCCATTCTACTTCTAAAGCTATAGACTTGTGGACTGAACTAGTTCCTGTACGTCTTCTAAAAGAGCTGGATTAAATTTAATTGCCGAATCTCCAGTCACTGTTTCAGCATAAGTCTCAGCACTGTTTCAGCATATGTCTCAGCACTGTTTCGACATTTGATACAACGGTGTTTCAGCATATGGTCCAGCGTTGTTTCAACATAAATTCCAGCACTGTGGTTCAGCATATGATGCAGCACTGTTTCAGCATATGTTCCATCACTGTTTCAGCATATGTTCCTGCAATGTGTTACAACATCTGTTCCAGCACTGTGTTTTAGCATATGTTACAGCACTGTGATTCAGCTATTACAACACTGTGTTTCAGCATGTTCCAACACTGTTTCATCATAAGTTCCAGCACTGTGTTTCAGCATCTGTTCCAGCACTGTGTTTCATCATCTGTTCCAGCCCTGTGTTTCAGCGTATGTTACAGCACTGTGTTTCAACATATGATACAACGCTGTTTCAGCATATGTTCCTTCGCGCCTGCACTTTGGATTCATTCCTGGCAAATTTCAGACATTTTCATTTTCTGACAGGAGCACTCCAGACGGTTCCTTCTCCCCAGGCTCTAAGGTATTGGTTCATGATTTTCAACTCCATTTACGTTGATGACTCCCTTTCCCAAAGAGGTGCCTCTGTTCGCTTCGTGGTCTGCCAACTGATTAAGATGCCTGAGGACGTGGTAGAACTTCACCTCTTCGAAATCTTTCAACTGGACTAGAACCTTCTTATAATAGTGATCCAAGCCCATGTTTTTGGGAGTCTTCCTCTGATTGAGAGCATGGATAATGATTCTAGAGTCCCCTATGACAGCCAAATTCATTATTGATAACCTTCTGGCCTGAGAAAGCCCCTGCCAGATTGCTAAAAATTCAGCTGTATTATTGGTGTTCAGACCTAGCCCCCAGGAAAAGTTGAGCACAATTTTCCCTGAGATGTCAAGTAGAACCCCTCCACTTCCAGCGGGACCGGGATTCCCTTTCGAAGCCCCATCCACCTGCAGGATATGCTTCTCCAAAGAGGATCTCCACTTTAAAAACTCTTGTTCCTCCAACCTAATTTCCCATGGAGAATAGTGTTGGAAAATTTGCTTGGTTCTGGCCAGGAGGGAGGGATCAAGGTCATGGAACCAGACATACTCATCTTTGTTCGAGGTTACTTCGTTGGTGATAGTAGTATTTGAGGCTACCAGATCACCCAAGATCACTTTCACTTTGAGTGCAGTTTGGGCCGGCGTCCCTGCTATATCCCTGAAGATCCTGTTGTTTCGCTCCAGCCACAGTTTCCAGCAGACTACTTTTGGCACCCACATCCAGCAATGCTTTAGCATATTCAATTTGGTAAAAAAGAAGGGAGCCAAATCGACCCAGGAGGTAAACAGAGAGGTGACTAAAGAAGGGAGGGGCACAATCAACTGGCCAAGAGTGAGATGCCAAAGTTACCGAGCATAGGGGCAGAGGAGAAAGAGGTGGACATAGGTTTCAACATGACAAGAACAGAGAGGGCATCGAGAGGGCCCTTCCCAGCCTCTTTTTGAGAGGTTTTCCCAAGATAGGATACTGTTGTGCAGAAGGGACCAGCAGAAGAGATCTATTTTGGGAAGGGAGGGATACAACCAGAGATTTCTCCACACCGAGGGATCAGGGGCTACCCAAGGAAAGGATTGCAGGTCTGCATAACCAGCAGCAGCTGAGTAACTGATAGACGAAGACCCCCAGCCTCTTTTGTCCTTCAATTTGGCCGAGGAGGGGGAGCACCCTTGAAGGGCATC
>SNQJ01S0004275.1:0-45401 GCA_010110895.2 Picea sitchensis
TAATTTTGAGGTTGAATTTAAATTATCTTATTAGTCAAATAATCATTTTAATGATTTTGAAAACCTTTTGAGTGAGGTAATTGAATATCTTTATTATTATTATTGAATTTGATATTTCAAGTGGAAACCTTATTAAATATTGAAATTGTATTATTTAATTGATAAGTTATAGAGCAATTGATTTGTTGGTTAAGTGGGGTGGTGATATTTCTCTACTAGGTTGAATTCCCTCAACACCATGACATGCATAACTTCTCCAACAAGGAATCTCCAAGGTTGCCTAAACGTTAAGGTGGATGTGATAGAAGCATTGCAACTCAGTATTGATTGGGAAATGTTGATAGTTAAAAGAAGTACCTAAAATGTTCCTACCTATTTTTTCAATTGGTTGGGAATAAAGTCTAAATATTAATGGAAAGACTTTTTCATGTTAAAAGAAGTAAAAAAAAAAAGAGTTTTTTTAAAGTTAGGGAAATTGGTCACTAGTTGAGACTATCTGGGTGAGACCCATGTTCAAATCTAGTTGGTTGCCACTATAAACCCTAGGTTAGTTGCTAGCATCATGTAAGTTAGCACTTGGCATGAAACTCATAACTCAACTTAAGGACCCGAAACATCCATGTGAAACTCATGACTCAACTTAAGGACGAGACATCCCGAAACACCCATGAAAGTTATCTCTATCTTGGTGGTTCCTACCCTTCTAGCAAAGCCATAATGAACCAATATATCATTAGAATTTGAAATCAAATGGATAGAATAAGAAACTTACTTTTCAACCATTTAAGTTATTATCCCTTCATCACATAGATTAAAACAATTAACATACAAAAGTGTTAAAACTTACCCACGCTATTGGATTAGAGTGGGGGATGGATGAATCGTAAAATGGTGGAATTATTATAGTATGGTTTGTCCTCTATTGTCTAGCTATTTTACGAAATGGTTTTTTTTCATTCGACGATATAAATTTACATGAATCACTATTTTTTTATTGTTCAAAATCCATTTCTGCATGCTGAAAAACCCCTTAGGCACTCAGATTATACAGAAACAATCACTTAAATCTACAGATCTAACAATTTATTGCCGGATTTCGAGCAAATATCCCCAAAAAAATCATCATTTCGTAGAACGTTTAACCTACGACATTCGAAGATATCATAGGGGGTCCTACTTATCATTGATTATTCAATGATGAATTGTGGGCAAATACTATATGTCTCCATCCCTAGGGGGTCACACTTATCATTGGATTATTGAATGATGAATGGTGGGCAAAGACTATATGTCTCAAGCCCATTGTTAGAACATGGTTGAGATGAGTGTGAGCAAACTTCCAACGGGGTTTTAAAGGGGGACTTCTGCGAGTTCCCCAAAATATAAAAGTGGTTGAAGGAGAAGGTGCTAAAGTCGATGAAATGTGTAAGAGTTGGCAGCCTTGTTTTCCATCAAATTGGTGCTAACACGGAGAAGTAGGGGTGATTTGGAAACGACGTGTGCCCTGCGACCCACGTGAAGAGTGTGTCGTTGTTGTTTCAAGGTGGCACGATTGCTACGATCACCTGCACGACGGAATAGGAAGAAGTTGGTATAACCAGTGGGCTCTCCACAAAGCAGAAATATACTGAAACATGAATCCATGGGATTAATTTGGAAGTTTGAAGAAATTCACTTTAGAGAAGAGAGTAACTAAGAAAGAAACACATTTTTAAGATAATAGTA
Source organism: Picea sitchensis (assembly GCA_010110895.2). Classification (NCBI taxonomy): domain Eukaryota; kingdom Viridiplantae; phylum Streptophyta; class Pinopsida; order Pinales; family Pinaceae; genus Picea; species Picea sitchensis. The sequence continues at coordinate 1,726 of SNQJ01S0004275.1, forward strand.
CTTCATGTTGGTTTCATCGACGCCTAATTCGAGGACGTTGAAGAAGTATATTTTATCATTGTAGCATTAAGTCATTTGAGACAGACAAAGCATAAATATTGGTGGGAGTTTTCTACAGTTGAAATTAGTTCAGAAATTCACTAAATTATACTTAGATTTCAGCCTCCAATTAAGTCATAACAACAAGCATTAAAAACCTTTACTAGCTGCACTTAATGAGCAGAAACACTAAATAATGTAGTTTTGAAACTAAATCTATAGAAGAAATATATTCTAACAATGGACAAAATATCCATAATGCACCATGAAAATTATGGGTAAAATCCCAAGAAGAATAACACAGAAATATGACAGAATTGAGGAGAAAGTTTCTTATTCAGCTTTAGGAAAATTTCTGAGTTACAACAATAACTTTAAATCACATTAATCATTTGTACTTTCACTCTCACTGAACAAAAACAACATATAAATCCATAGTAACACAGTCTGAAATCAAAAACTGATTTCCTATACAATCTGTACGGACTGTACAACCATCAATATCAGAAATATGCCTCGGTTTTTGTGCCCATAAAAATGTACAAATCCATACCTTTCTGTATGGATTTATTTCTGCAGTAATGCACCTTGAAATTTGTGCCAATACACAGCAAAAATTTCTGTGCTAACTATAGCTGCAAAACCCAGCATAAAATGTTGTACAGTCTCCTCCAATCCATACTGTATGGATTCCTAGTTGTATGACCTCCTCTTTAATGCTGAAACTGTCTAGAAGTGTGTGTCAATCCTCCTAAGGATGTGTTCCAACTTCTGGATGCTAAAAATCTTTCCCTCCAAGCAAAGAAACTTCCTTGGGATGTGTGCCCCTTCACCTTCCCTCAAGCTCTCCTCAAAAGTGCACCCTCCTTCTCCTAATGAGCTGCCTTTAAGCAATTTCGAATTGTAACTCCTCTAACTCTTGATCTCCCTCAAGTGACTCTTCACTTACCTTTGAGATCAATGGTCACGATTTAATCATTCATTGAGATCACTTAAGTTAATAAAGTGACCCATAACATCATAAAGTCACTAGGAGAAAATTTGCTTGGTCACTTCCGCATGCTGAGCACTGCCAATGCAGAAGTACCTCCAAGCTACCAAATCTCAACAATCCCTCTTAGCAAGAGAGGTACTTATGGTATCATCACCAGAATCTATCTCCATCTCATTAGTTTCCATAACTTCTCCCTCTGTACTAGAAGTCTATGCTCCATCTGAACATGAAGCCACTACTCCCACTGCACTGGAAGCCTCTACTGCTACCTCCGTTGTACCACGAACTGAAGACATGATCCTAGGAGACTGCACACTCTCCTGAGCATCCAACTGTGCCGGCTCATGCCTCCTGAGTCCCTTGAGAATCCCGGAAGAAGACTGAGTGCCATGCATCAACTCTCTTTCCCGTGCTACTTGCCAACTCTCTGACACAGAATCTGAGTCCAAAATTCCATTGGACCCCAACACAGGTCTACCCAAAAACCTGTACAATCCCTCATACTTGACACCAAGCATCACATCTGTGTCATCATTTTCTCCCACGGTATATAAAAAAACATGTCCACCATGGAAAACAACTCCAAATCCACTCTCATCCAAAGCTGACACTGAGAGCAAATTAACTATCAACTCTGGAATATATAACACCTCACCAACCTCCAGAAGACCTCCTGACTCTTGTTAGAATCTCACCCTTACAACCCCCTTTACTGCAAGTTGTGGGTCGACTCCACAATTCACTCTACAATCTGAGTCTATCTCTGTAATATCGAGGAAAACTGACCTCAACCCGGTCATGTGCCGAGAGGCACCACTGTCCACAAACCATGACTCAATGTCCTCGAACACTAGGCATCCACTACCTACGGGACCAACCATGAGAGAGAACTCCTTCTCAAATTTATCAGCAAAATCTGCAACCTGAGCTGATGCTACCACCTCTGGTTCTAGTTTCTTCTTCTTCTTGTTTGGACATTGACTAGCATAGTGGCCAGTCTTGTGACATGAAAAGCATTTCACCTTGCTCATGTCCTTCTTCTTCTCATTGCCCTTTGCCACAAGAGAAACGTTCTTATCATCTGCACCATCCAATACCTTTTCCTGAGACCCCTCTCGGATCTCCTCCTACGTAAAATCATTCCATAATCTGCTCCAGTCAGGGAGCTTCTCTCTCCCCACCACACACTTGATGAAAACCTCCCACTCCTTGGTGAAGCCTTTGAGGGCTATCCGCACCAAATTTGAGTCAGGAATGACTTCTCCAATAGTTGCCAACTCGTCCTTCACCTGTGCAACCCAGGTGAAGAAGGTGGCCACACTCTCTCCTTTGACCATCCTAGCTCCATGGAGCTTGTCCCGGAGAGCCATTTTCTGGTTCTTGTTCTTAGCCTCATACAATCCTTTCAGTGAAACCCACATTCCATTGGTTGTCTTTTTCTCAGCCAAGTGTGGAATAAGGTGGTCTCTGACCCTGTCCAAGATTATTCTCTGAGTCTTTGCTTCAATCACCTCATGAACATCAAGAGTTGTGGGATCTGTAGGTACGGGTACAACGGTGTTCGCAAATGACGACAATTTTTTTTCCTTGAGAACATTGTTGATTCTAACCTTCCATTGCAGGTATTTGGAGACCCCCTCCAATCTATCTTCAAACTTCATGCTGGAAGTCATATTTGTCCACCTGACAAAGAACCTTTTTCTGTCTTCTTCAAGCAATTGTACCAGCAAATCACTTGTTGTCCCAAGTGCCAAAATTTTGCCCACTGAACTTCAGAGTACCTGCTCTGATACTATTTTGAAATTAGTTCAGAAATTCACTAAATTATACCCAGATTTCAGCCTCCAATTAAGTCATAACAACAATCATTAAAAACCTTTACTAGCTGCACTTAATGAGTAGAAACACTAAATAATGTAGTTCTGAAACTAAATCTACAGCGAAAATATATTCTAACAGTGGACAAAATATCCATAATGCACCATGAAAATTCTAGGTAAAATCCCAAGAAGAATAACACATAAATATGATAGAATTGAGGAGAAAGTTTCTTATTCATCTTTAGGAAAATTTCTGAGTTACAACAACAACTTTAAATCAACATTAATCATTTGTACTTTCACTCTCACTGAACAAAAACAACATCTAAATCCATAGTAACACATTTTGAAATCAAAAACTGATTTCCTGTACAATCTGTACGGACTATACAACCACCAATATCATAAATATGCCTCGGTTTTTGTGCCCAAAAAAAGGTATAGATCTGTACCTTGTTGTACAAATTTATTTGTTGCAATAATACACCTCGAAATTCGTACCAATACACAACAAAAATTTATGTGCTAACTATAGCTTCAAAACCCAGCATAAAATGTTGTACGACCTCCAATTCATACTGTACGGATTTGTAGTTGTACAACCTCCTCTTTAATGTTGAAACTATCTAGAAGTGCATGCCAATCCTCCTAAGGATGTGTGCCAACTTCTGGCTGCTAAAACTCTTTTCCTCCAAGCAAAGAAACTTCCTTGGGATGTGTGCCCCTTCACCTTCCCTCAAGCTCTCCTCAAAAGTGCACCCTCATGCTCCTAATGAGCTGCCTTTAAGCAATTTCGAATTGTAACTCCTCTAACTCTTGATCTCCCGCAAGTGACTCTTCACATACCTTTGAGATCAACGGTCATGATTTAATCATTCGTTGAGATCACTTAAGTTAATAAAGTGACCCCTAACATCATAAAGTCACTTTTACATTTCGAAATTAAAAGACTCAACTTTATAAAGTCACTAGGAGAAAATTTGCTTGGTTACTTCCGCATGTTGAGCGCTGCCAATGCATAAGTACCTCCGAGCTCCCAAATCTCAACATCTACAACTTTGGATTGCTTGTTTTTCCTTTGTATGAATGGCACCAATAATGAAATTCAAGCTATCTTTGTTGTGAACAAAAATAATAGTTTTGTGCCTTTAGTTACGTATTCATTTGTCTATGTAAATTTTGTGTCTATGGCATAGGGGAGTTTATGTCTAAGGTTTCTTTCTCAGGATTACTATAATCTCAAGTGGGTAGTATGGAACCCCCTCATGACTACACGTCTTCAGGTGTACCTTCAGTGGAAGATACGACTTTACTGTTGGTGGGCAACCCAAGATAGTTTTATCCTCCCGCTTGTCTGAAGTCTCTAGATGCTAACCTTGCTAACAAAGTTGGAGCTCAGGGGTTGTTCCTATATTCATATGCAGAGGATGTGGGTTTTGTCTTTGTAAGGTCTTGAGTTATTCTGGAACATCTATAGGGAGGGTGAGATGTTAGTGATGTTGGGCATGACAAGAAGAAGAAACAAAGGGTAATCAAGAATTGTGGTGGGGAGCTCACACTAGTAGTGGGAGAGGACATTGTAGTGGACCAAATTGTGGACTTGTCTGGTGATGCAGGAGCATCGCTCCAAGCCAGCTACGCACCAGCCAACCAACACATCAAACATGCATTCAATGGAAGGAGAGAGGCATAGCCCTCTTGTTTTTCAAATTTTGAAAATGTATTAAATGTTTGTAAGGCTAGTAGAGCCAAGTCGTGCCTTTGAGCATGTTGTAGTTAGAGTCGCCTTAATGGTTGACATGTTGATGGGGATCTCGAGAGTTGGTGAGGATGGAGGGAAGAGCTCGAGGAGCCCCTCTTTGTAAAAAAAAGATATTCTTTGAATCCAGATTTAAGCTAGGGAGGAGTAGAACAGAGAATAGGTTAGAGAGTAGAGGAAGTTGTGACTCTGTTGCAGTCCGAGCTCACATTGTAAAGAGGCATTTCATATTAATACAATCAGAGCAGTTTTTCCTGCATGTTATTCTGTGTTTTTTGATGAATGTCTTTATGCATTTATGATATGTTGTAGATGTGTGTTAGTTTGCATTTGTAGGTTACAGATATAAATCGTTGTCTGTTGGGTTCTTTGATTCCAGGTTTGGTTCTTTGTGGCTTCATGCAAGAGGTTGCATGACGGAGCACTGGGGGTTCTGTAAACTAGTGCATAGAGTGCACTTTTGAATTCTGCGGAATTTAGACAAAGACGTGCCAGGAGGGCGCACCAGAGGAAGTCATTGAACCAGGGAGAAGCCTCAAGGTTGTTGAAAACCTTGAAGGAGAAACTGTGCAGAGGAGAGCACAGAGAGGAGAAGCAGAATTGTTGAGAATTCTATAACGGCTCTGCCAGGAGGGCATTGAGCAAATGGACAGGATGCATTAAGGAGAGCTCTATTTTGAGTTTGATGAGAAGATAGAGTCACTGAAGATTCTGTAGAAGCTCTTCCAGGAGGGCATCGAGTGAGTGCATAGAGTGCATCAGGGAACTCTATTTCAAGTCCTGAGAAAAGGGAATTGTGTCTAAAAGAAGACACTCATAGGGTTGTTGAATACTCTGTAGGATTTGCAAGGTGTGCATCGAGCAGAAGAACGCCAAGAGGGCATGAGACATTTCTTTCCAAGAAACAACCTTGAATCTGAGTTATTCAAAATCTCATGAGCACCAGGACTGTGTGAGAGTGGACTTGTTCTAAGTCCATAAGCTCAGAAGAGAAAGCACAAGAAGAACACACATAGAGAAAACCTTTCGAGGTTTCTGAGTTGACAAATCTCAGAAGGGAAGAATTTCTATAACACAGACGAGACCCAAAGGAACCGGTCTCGCCAAGGAAGCATCGAAGGCCGAGACCTTCGAGCGTTGAATTTATTCCAAAGGAAGGGAAGAGGCACAAGCTCAGGAGGGGGAGCAACAACTGTCGTTAGATCAGTTGGAGAGGCAATATCTGGACCATCAAATTGAGCACCGAGGATCAATAGCCATCAGATATGGAGGAGATGCATGGACTTTAACCTCTGGGAGGTCGCACAGGAGAGCAGCTGAAACGAACGATGGAGACACTTCGAGGAGAAGTGTCGAGTTTTCCTGATCCGTCGGATCCAGAAAAGGTGCATGAGGTTTAAACGTCGTAACAACAGAAGGAAGAGGACTCGTCAAGTCTTGAAAGCATCAGGACCGTCCATTTTGGAGGAAAAGTGGCAGAGATCTAGATCATTTCGTGAATTCGGGTATCACGAGCTGGGAGGCGGAATTCTTTGCGCTTCAAACCCCCGAGTCGTGAGATCGCGATTCGACCTGAATCGTTGATCGAGGAGGAAGGATAGCCGTGAGATTTGGTGCCTCTCTACATTGTGTATCGGGGTTTCGGAGGGTGAAGGAGTTGCACCTTGATCGCTAAAGTCATGAAGTGTCGAGTGTCGAGGGCTTGGGCAAACACGTGTCACGTCCATTAGGTGGGGATCGTGTGGTTGACAGGTGGCACAAACATAGAGTGCACAGAAAATATGGAAGTAGGCGACAGGTGGCATAAATGTGTCACCTTGGAAGGGGCCAACCCATCGCAGACTTATCGTGCTTCGGGATTTCGCAAAGGAGGAGAACGAGGGTTCAACACTCCAACTCGCAAAGTCGCAAGTTGCGAGTAGTGCTAGCACTTAGCCCTAGAAAGTGGTTATGTGTGGAAGGCGCTAACAAGGAGGAGCCATACCCGTATCGCATCTCGGGTATCGACGTTTGGAGAAAGAGGAGTCGAGGGTCTTTGACTCACGAACTTGCGAGATCGCGAGTCACAAAGGTCGCTTGCGCTAAGGCAAGGTTGTGGTCGCATGGAGACGTAAGGCTCGCGCCTGGTGTTAAGTTGCGCAGGGCAGGTTTTCATGAAGGACCCGTGGATCGGATTCGTGAGGTTCCAATAGGGATCTGAGGGAGCCGCTTTGGCTCAAGGAGAATTTAGAACGATCCTGTGTGGATCTCAGCCCAAGGGTCGGGGGTCTGCGTCATCAATTGGTATTAGAGATTGATTTTGTTTGTATATTGCAGGTAGAGGTAGCCAGAGGGAAAGGAAGACATAGTGTTGAAGCTCTGTGATGATTGTTGCAAGGTACACAACAGTCAATAGACAGTCAGGAGGACTGTAGGAAAGGATGGAAGCACTCACGGTTGCAGAGTGACAACAAAATTTTTGCTAGAAGTGCAGACAGGAAAAGGAAGATGGCTACTGAAGGCCATGGATGCGGTGGAAAGAAGAACCATCAGCAACAGAGAAAATATGAAATGGATAAAGAACTCGTTGAGGTGAGGGAGAGGATGGAAGTGCTTGCACTGCGGGTGCAGCAGAATGCAAAGACACATTGGGTGTATGAATGGCCTCTAAGGAGGAAAGCAAAGTGGCCAGTCAAGAAATGGTTGTCCAGAAGACAACAAAGGTTGTTGAGGAGGTGGCTGAGGTATGTGAAAATCCTCAGGGCCACAGAGGAGATGATTCATGCTTATGAACTAAAAGATGGGAGAAATATCAGTGATGATGAAGAGGAGAGATCGAGCAGAGATCTCATAGACTGCCAAGTGGGCAGAGATGGAATTTCAAATTTCCAGGTGGGCAATAGAAAGAGATCAAGTGAAGGTCTCGTATACTGCCAGGAGGGTGGTACTGAAAGTTCAAATTACCAGGAGTGCACTAATATGGGATCGGATGATCTCATGGACTGCCAGGTGGGAAGAGGAAGAGGAGATACCCTAGCAGAAGGAGAAGAAGATGAGCATTCAGAAGAATGGCTCAAATATTTCAACCAGGTAGTTGAAACAAAGACACCTGCAACACTGAAAGCTGTAGCAGAAGAAGAGCATGCAAATAAGATGCTCACTCCATGGGAGAAGGAGCTAGAAATGATGGAGGATTGGTTGAACCATCCAAAGCCAGTAGATGACTGCCATGAGCAGACAATCATGCAGATGTTAGCAAAGGAGCATTCTGAGGAATCGCTCAGAAATTTCAGCCAAAGAGCTGAACATATGATGACTGCAGTGCCGAGGCATGCAACAGAAGATGAAGGAGAATTCCAGTCTGAGGAGCAGCTGGAGGAAGCTAGAATTTAACCAGCACAAGGCGAAATGACAGAAGAAAGTCTGTCAGAGAAGGTGACTGAACAACAGGTCAGTCAAGAAGATAAGACTACAGAGCTGAATTTTGTAGCAAGGTGGCAAGTTGAGGCCACAGAGGAAGAAGATGGCACGAGAGATCTAATTGATCTATCCATTTGCAGGGAAGAAGTGCAGTGGAGCAGGCTGCAAAAGGAGAGCCAACCCTGGGAGTAGCTGGATGAGATAATTGAGGAGATCAGAAGGCTGATGATTAGATCAACAGAAGTGGCCAGCAAAGGGAATCTGAGCAGAGGAGAACTGTCCATAGCAGCAGGGCAACAAAAGCAACAACAACATCAAGGAAATGGAGCAGGACAACTCCAAAGAACTGTTTGGGATCCAGGTGGATTTCAACAACAATGTTGGGAAGCTCATGAGAAGGAGCTCATGAAATTTTCACAGTAGAGGAGTATGATGCAAGAGCATCGCTCCAAGCCAGCTACGCACCAGCCAGCCAACACATCAAATGCGCATTCAATGGAAGGAGAGAGGCGCAACCCTCTCATTTTTCAAATTTTGAAAATGTATTAAATGTTTGTAAGGTTGGTAGAGCCAAGCCGTGCCTTTGAGCATGTTGTAGTTAGAGTCGCCTTAATGGCTAACATGTTGATGGGGATCTAGATCCAATTCGGATTAGATGGCCCATTCAATGTAATTCATTGTAATTAATGAGAGTTGGCGAGGATGGAGGGAAGAGCTCGAGGAGCCCCTCTTTGTAAAAAAGGATCTTCTTTGAATCTAGATTTAAGCTAAGGAGGAGTAGAATAAATAATAGGTTAGAGAGTAGAGGAAGCCGTGATTCTATTGCAGTCCAAGATCAGATTGTAAAGAGGCATTTCATATTAATACAATCAGAGTAGTTTTTCCTACATGTTATTCTGTGTTTGTTGATGAATGTCTTTATGCGTTTATGATATGTTGTAGATGTGTGTTAGTTTTCATTTGCAGGTTATAGACATAAATCATTGTCTATTGAGTTCTTTGATTCTGGGTCTAGTTCTTTGTGGCTTCATGCAAGAGGTTGCATGACGAAGCACTGCGGGTTCTGTAAGCCAGTGCATAGAGTGCACTTCTGAATTCTGCGGAATTTAGACAAAGACGTGCCAGGAGGGTGTACTAGAGGAAGTCATTGACCCAGGGAGAAGCCTCAAGGTTGTTGAACACCTTGAAGGAGAAACTTTGCAGAGGAGAGAACAGAGAGGAGAAGCAGAATTGTTGAGAATTCTATAATGGCTCTGCCAAGAGGGCATTGAGCAAATGCACAGGATGCATTAAGGAGAACTCTATTTCGAGTTCGATGAGAAGATAGAGTCACTGAAGATTCTGTAGAAGCTCTGCCAGGAGGGCATCGAGCGAGTTCATAGAGTGCACCAGGGAACTCTATTTTGAGTCCTGAGAAAAGGGAAGTGTCTAAGAGAAGACACTCACAGGGTTGTTGAATACTCTGTAGGCTTTGCAAGGTGTGCATCGAGCAGAAGAACGCCAAGAGGGCGTGAGGAATTTCTTTCCAAGAAACGACCTCGAATCTGAGTTATTCGAAATCTCAGGAGCACCAGGAGTGTGCGAGAGTGGATTTATTCTAAGTCCATAAGCTCAGAAGAGAAAACACAAGAAGAACGCACACAGAGAAAACCTTTTGAGGTTTCTGAGTTGACAAAGCTCAGAAGGGAAGCGTTTCTATAATGCAGACGAGACCCAAAGGAACCGGGCTCACAAGGGAAGCATCGAAGGCTGAGACCTTCGAGCGTTGAAGTTCTTCCAAAGGAAGGGAAGGGAAGAGGCGCAATATTAGGAGGGGGAGAAACTACTGCCGTTAGATCAGCTGAAGAGGCGAGATCTGGACCGTCAGATCGAGCATCGGGGATCGACAACCATCAGATCCGGAGGAGGCGCATGGAGTTTAACCTCTGGGAGGTCACGCAGGAGAGCAGCTGAAACATACGGTGGAGACACTTCGAGGAGAAGTGTCGAGTTGTCGTGAGCCGTCAGATCCAGAAAAGGTGCGCAAGATTTAAGCCTCGTAACAACAGAAGGAAGAGGACTCATCAAGTCCCGAAAGCATCAGGACCGTCCATTTTGGAGGATAGGTGGCAGAGATCTAGATCATTTTGCGAATTCGGGTATCGTGAGCTGGGAGGCAGAGTTCTTTGCGCTTCAAACCCCTGAGTCGTGAGATCGTGATTTGACCTGAACCGTCGATTGAGGAGGAAGGAGAGCCGTGAGATTTGGTGCCTTGCTACATCGTGTATCAAGGTTTTAGAGGGTGAAGGAGTTTCACCTTGATCGCTAAAGTCACGAAGTGCTGAGCACCAAGGGCTCGGGTGAACACGTGTCATGTCCATTAGGTGGGGACCGTGTGGTTGACAGGTGGCGCAAACATAGATCGCACATAAAAGATTGAAGTAGGTGACAGGTGGCGTACACACGTCACCTTGGAAGGAGTCAACCCATTGCGGACTTATCGTGCTTCGGGATTTCGCAAAGGAGGAGCACGAGGGTTCAACACTCCAACTCGCGAAGTCGCGAGTTGCGAGTAGTGCTAGCACTTAGCCCTAGCTGGTGGTTATGTGTGGAAGGTGATAACAAGGAGGAACCATACCCGTATTGCATCTCGGGTATCGACGTTTGGAGAAAGAGGAGTCGAGGGTCTTCGACTCATGAACTCGCAAGATCGTGAGTCACGAAGGGTGCTTGTGCTAAGGCAAGGTTGTGGTCGCATGAAGACGTAAGGCTCGCGCCTGGTGTTAAGTTGCACAGGGCAGGTTTTCATGAAGGACCTGTGGATCGGATTCGTGAGGTTCCAATAGGGATCCGAGGGAGCCGCTTCGACTCGAGGATAATTTAGAACGATCTTGTGCGGATCTCGACCTGAGGGTCGGGGGTCTGCATCATCATCTGGGTGTCCTTTGGTTGGTAAATTATTGGGTACACGAGTAGGGATAGATTGATTATTTCAATGGATGGAAGGATAGTGGGGATATTGTCTTGGTTATATTCTTGCGACTCAACTTTTAGTTAGAGAATAGCTCGGCTTTGTTTTTCTCTTAGAGGTGGATGTTGTTTTAGTCTTAAAGGAGGTATGGTTTATGGACAGGTCATACATGTCCATGAAACCTTGGCACCCCCTCTTTGATGCTAAGATTGAACCAATGGTAGGCACTCCAATTTGGATCAAACTTCCAGGCCTCCATATGGAAGTTTAGATTGAATAGGCTCTATGAGCCATAGGTAATTAGATCGATAAGACAATTATGGTAAATGACAATTTTATTGAGGATGGATTTAGTTCTATAGCTCAGATCATTATAGATATGTACATCAACAAAGGTTTGTTCGAATCTATTGAGTTGGTTTTCATAGAGAAAATGTATACGCATATCATGGATTACGTTAACATCCCTTTTTGATGCTCTAGATGTCATTTGTATGGCCATGTTTTGAAGGATTTCTTCAAACCATTCACTAAGAAGGTTTGGAGGAAAAGTGTTGATTTGATGAAGGCCTATTGTGGAGGAATGGGGGCTACCTACTTCTATTTTGGTGAAGGAGAAGTTGATGGAATCTGATAACCCTACTGACATTCATCTTTTGAAGGAGGTTGATTTGGGTAGTTAAGGAGATGTAATACTACTTGTTGGGAATATATCAAGTCCCTTAATTGTCAAAACTCAACCACAATTGGGAAACGATTTGGGCATCAAGGCAGAAACTAATCTAGCGTTGGAGCTCTCTTCTCTAGCACTCACTCCAGGGAATGTCGAGGTTCTTGACAAGGGTAACTTGGATGTTTTAGGTAAATCATTTTCTTCCCTTTCATGTTCCTTCTCAAATGTTAATCCTTTGGGGGGTCTAGAAGGGTTCAAACATGTTCTCCTTAAACCAATCAAAAAGTGTTGGGGTAGGCCCCCTAAGACAATCAAATCGCTTTATTCTTACAAATTCCATGGATGTCGTTCAATTAACCTTTTAGATGAGATTGACCCCAATGAGCAGTAGAATTTGGGGTCAATGGGTGCATCAAAGTCTTATTCTTGTTACTCTCAATATAGAGGAGGACTTAGGAGTGCACTATCTTTTACGTCCCAAGAAATAGGGAGTGTCAATTCCTGGAGAGAGAAATATCAAATACAACAAAAAATCCACACACATAGAAATACTAACAATCACATAAAACCAATGTTTACCTTGGAAAACCTTAACCAAGAAAACCAATACTCAAGATATATATCTTTTTTGACCTTATCCTAGTTGGCTAAACACTAGGCCACTTGAGTCATTTTACAATGGATTTCTTCAAGCCTTTAAATAGGCTTATTACATATAATCCCATGGGAAAATACCATGGGTTTCCCAATACCATGGGCATGTAAACCACCAACCGTAAACCCATCATTGAGCGTATCAAGGTTATCTCATCTACTCTATGGCCGATTGAAGATTAACCCAACATTCCCCCCTTTAAACTTGACTTGGGATATTCACCTATTGCCCCTCAAAGTTTATTTACTGAATTTCTGATAATACAACATGCTCCCCTCTATCACCTAAGTCTACATCTAGAGTTTACACCGATGAAATTTCAAACCAGGGGTACACATGCCTAAAAATGTCTTACAACCATATGCCCATTTTACATGTGATGAAAAATCAACTCCATAAAATAAATAATTTGCAATTGGATGTCGGATCACATGATACTATGAAACACCAACCAACTTCATTACCAACATCCCTCCTGCTCCAAATACAATTAGTTGAATCAAGCACTCCTTAACTGAGTACTTATTCCTGAATGTTCTTTTTCAAATGCTCCATTTCCATGTGCCGTTAGCTATGGTTCATAAACACATGAACCATCACTTTAATTTGCATGCATGAGTCTCTTCCACGGGTCACTCACTTTACCATACATGTATCTTAGCATCAAACCACTCTCATTGGAGAGTCTAGGTATACCTAGCTTTGATACCACATGTTAATTCTTAGAGAGAGAAATATTAAATACAACACAAAATCCACACACATAGAAGTACCAACAAGCACATAAAGCCAATGGTTACCCTCGAAACCCTTGATTAAGAAAACTAGCACTCAAGATATATATATTTATTGACCCCATCCAAGCTAGCCAAACACCATGCCTCTTGAGGCATTTTACAATGGAGTTCTTCAAGCCTTTAAATAGACTTTATCACATATAATCCCATGGGAAAATAATATGGGTTACCCAATACTGTGGGCATGTAAACCACCTGTTGTTCCTGAGATTACTCTTAAGGCTCAAAGGGTAATGTCAAGGCATCATGAATATAAAAGAAAGTTTTTGAAAGGTGATTTTTCTTCCTTTAGTTATATAAGAATTAATCCTCAAATGAAAATTATGACAGAACATGACATAGGCCGTAATTTGTCGTCTGAGTCGATTTATAAAATCAAGTGATATGAGGGAAACTTACAAAAATGTTAAACAAAATGAGGCATCAATGCAAGATGAATCTTACCTTGTTCACAGTAGAAGAAAATAAAGAATGCACCCTTGAAAGGATATAAGCTATAGTTATCCAAGTAGCTCACAGGTCTTGTATTTACTTATAGCAAATACAGAGGAAAAATTGTTTTCTTATCAAACAACGGATAAAATGTGACCATAGTAGTAGTAGTACTAAATTGCAACCACTCACTTATCAAGGAATGACATAAAGAAACTAGAAATATGAGATACAAAAGAAAAACATAACTCAAACTGCACAAAAATTGGAATCTCCGTCTGCACTTGTATTAATTCTCACAAAAGGAGAGTTTTTCTTATTACATCCGGAAATAAGTAGTTTGTGTTAAGTCTTCAAACTATGTATTTATACAAAAATGTTCTCAACCCTAAGCGGTTGGAATTCTCATAATTCAAAAATAGTAAATATTACAATATGTAAAATTTGAAGTGTTTCATTCCCATTTTCTATGTCTCTTCGCCTGCTGGAAGAAATGTTTCTTCTTCTTGTCCTCCAACTCAGAAACAACTGGCCTCTAATCATGACCTGTGTGAATGGTGTGCACACATTGTCTCATTTGTTCCCATATGTGTTGGTTTTTCCTTGCTCGATACATTGAACACATCTGCCTACGAACTACACCACCAACCTGGAAGGCTCTGTTGTGTCATTCGCCTCAAAAGTGTATAACTTATTTTATATGTGAGTCAACCTATCTTCCATTCTTCTGGCTTCTAAATATATAGACTGTAGCCGTAGACTAGGATTGACTATCCACTTATTAATATGGATAATGTCAATTTGTTTCAATTGTAGGATTGTGGCCCAGGCTTCTTCCATGCTCATCTTGGAATGAAGTTGATTCTTTGCAATATCAATTTTCCTTAGGGCTTCAGAGATACTATCTATTTCAATGTCCAGTGACTCTTTGTTGAGTGAGGAACATGCCTCTTCACAAGATTTCTTCACTTCCCATGCTAACCTTTTACTTTCAACTAAATTGGCCTCCCAGGTCTTCAATATTTTATCGCCTCGAGTTTTCTCTGAAAGAGACAATATAGTGGCCCTGGCTATTTCATATTTTTTTGTTGATAAAACAGCCTCCTGGAATGTAACTCGAGCTGCAATGGCCTCTCTCTCCTTTAGGTGAATTCTATTTAAAGAATGGTCTCCCATCCGATAATACTTTTGAACAACTTCTACTTTAGTCAGAAGGTTTTGCTGGGTTGATTCCATCTTCTCATGTGCCTCTATTGCCTGGGCTTGGAAAATAACCATATCCACTGTCATGTTCTCTGTCAAGTTTATTTTTTCCTGCAGTTGTTTGACCAAATCTTCATGTTGAATGGCCAATTCTCTGCTTAACAGTGAATTTTTATGCATTTCATCAAGACCGGTTTTAAGTTGTTGGATTTCCTGCCTGTCACAGGCTCTGATCTGCTTAAAACCCTTATTCATCTCATTTATTACACTCTGTTCCACTGTATTTATTTGGTTTTGCAGCTGTCTCACCAACAACTCCTTCTGTTTCAATTGTTCTTTTAGATTCCCAACTGAATACTGATTTGTTGTGGCAAAAGCTCCTAATGTGCCTACCACTTCCATAGCGAAATCTGCCTCTAAGGCCTTTCCATCACATAGCACTTTGTGCCTCTTGAAAGTTGCAACCTCCTTTTGGTGTGTTTATCTTTTTACTATATCCCTCCTCTTCTTGCTGAAGAAGAAGTCAGAAGGGGGCATATCTTCAACCGAAATGGGAGTAAGATCTTCTATAAACACTACTTCGGCATTTGGGTTCCCCTAACTGGTCTGTAAAGGAGTGAAAGACATAATAGGGTCACCTATTTGGGTGGTCTGTGGTTGCCCTATTGTATTAGTAGTCAACTTTTCTGGTGTAGACAACGATTCATCCTATCTCTTTTTGATCAAAACTTCAGCTTGAGATTTTGTTTGATCATCAGGTTGATTTGATGGTGCAGTATTTGCTTTCTGTGTCAAAACCTTTGTTTTCACCAAATTTTATTGAATGTCTTGTCCATTGGAACTTCTTGTTTCTAAATTCTGGGTCCCAACTTCCTGTGTGGCTGGAGATGTCGGTACTTCTCCCTGTAAGACTTTCGGTATAATATTTCTTCGGTGTCTTTGAAAATTATAGAACTCAACTAATTTGTCCAGAGCCAGAGTTTGGACT
Source organism: Picea sitchensis (assembly GCA_010110895.2). Taxonomy (NCBI): domain Eukaryota; kingdom Viridiplantae; phylum Streptophyta; class Pinopsida; order Pinales; family Pinaceae; genus Picea; species Picea sitchensis. The sequence goes on from SNQJ01S0004275.1 coordinate 17,435, forward strand.
CAACTCAACACTTCCTGATAAGATCTTGCTCCTCGAAATATTTCATTTTGTGGGGAATCTTCATGCTCATATCTCTTTAGATTGTAAAGAGCCATGTGATTTCCCACAATCTTCTGGGGATCGTGTTTCTTGAATTCAATGTTTACAATCTTAATGTCCTTTAGGGTCGCGGTATCTACTTTTGAGTGGCCAAAATATAACAGTGAGAAAGTACCAACCTGCAAAGGAAAGGTGGGCCACACTTTTTTCTGCGTTGCCTTTACCTCTTTACTGATTCCTCTTAGCACGGTTTGATGTGCTACCTCTCGGCACACCAATCGATCTAGTAGAAACATTGGTAAGGCATGTGGAGGAACGAAACATCCAAAAACCCTAATGTAAGAGAAGTGTTCCTCAATGTACCAATCCTTTATTTTTCCCAGGTTGGCCATTATCTAGTCTGAAATATTGGGAGGTGGGAAACCGTATATAGCGATATGCATCAACACCACCACATAGTTGGAGATTTTGTAGAAGAAATCCTTTGCTTTATCCTCCCATAGATTGGAGTGATATAAATGTAGTGGTTCAAAGTTGTTCGGAGTCTAGCTCTAGCCCATCAAAGGAAATGACATCATAAAACAAACAACATCCATAAGGTATGCCGACATGTAAAATGGGGCAGGTTGTCCCTTGGATTTTAATGACTGATATTCTGTGATTTCCTTGGCCAAACTGTCCTATATTATTTTGGCCCAATTGAAAGAAAAACCCTCTGCAACATCATGCATTATCGGTACCCATGATAGCAGGAAGTGAGCAAAGGTTTCTTTCTCGGAAAGTCTACATAGCATCATGGACACATACATCATATGAGCGTCTAATGATGCAGTGGCGTATATGCCATGGGTATCTGATCTGAATTTCTCAGGGCATTCCCACTAGTCCTTGATCAAGTCAGGGTAATTATTTACACCTTGTGTGCACTATTCTTCATCAAACTCTTTTAAGAAAGCAACATTATAACTGTGTTTGAATGTTGGGGATAATTTGTACATCACCTGTATATGATTTGGTCGGAAAGATCCAACAACAAATTTCTGTGAATTGTGGACGCTCCTAGTCGATACGTCAACGTTCTCTAGGGCCCAGCCTATCATGTTGTTATACGGCATGAGCCTCGAACGTGTGGCTATTTTATGTAGATCTGATTGGGCTATTCATTTGAGCTTCATCGCCTGAGTTTCAGTCACCTCATAGTCTGACTCTTCTGGACAATTGATCAGCTCATACTCTAGGATATCAAATATCTGCGTCCATGTTTTCATGGTATCTACATCTCTCGGTGATGTGTCCAAGAGGACATATGTGTTCTGGCTCGAGCTCTCACCAGCCGCTTTAACCATTTTCCACAGAGCCATTATAGTAGTAAACTCGGAACTGTGTTACCTGTCATAGAGAAACGCGTAAACTTTTTAGGTTGCTAAAGCTTGGTGCTCTATGAAAGCACAAATGGAATATAAAACCTCAATATCATTTTTCCTTAAGTGTGTCGAGTTACGAATACCTTCACTGACGATGCATTGAATTTCCTTAATGAAAATATTTAGGCGGTGATCCAATATCTCATTTGAAATCATTGTCGTAGATCGATTATTAGTGCCATTAATGTCTGGTGGTTCTCTATTGGGAGGTTTGATAGATAACATTTGAGTTTACCCGAACTACGATTTAATGAAAAAAAATTAACATGAGATAACAATGTTTATCCCATTAACTAATCATGTTTAACCTTAATTCTTTTCGGGCTTTCGGCCCTCGGGATATCCGATAATAGCTCAACATATGATTTCTGAAACTCGAAATCGCATAGGGATTAATTATTTTCTAATTTTCTTTAATATTTAATTAACTCTGCTTAACGCTTAAGGCATTTCAGAAGTTCGGGTTTCGTAAACTTAGAATATGATATATGGCAATTGCCCGAACTCCGAAAGTGTGAAATTACTATTTGATTTTTAATTGAAGCTTAGAATTTAGGTAATAATCGTTTCACGTGTTGGGGAAATTAGCTTTATGGACGCTTCGAAAGGCCAGTACTGATAATGAGGTGTTAAAACTTAGGAAAGTACACGTGTATGGTGACTAGGATTTGTCGAACGCTTTTTGTTTCTCAGGGTTTTGAAGGTGCGACATGTTAACATGCTTGAAATGCGAAACTCTGAATCCATAAAATCCAAAGTAGTCTCTAAGGGTTTGACATTTTAAAGAGTAGGCGGCTCCATAACTCCAAAGAGATTAGGATTGTTTGATTAGGTGGAAGGCTTCTTCAACGGTGAGAATCAAACACGCTTTATTTCTATGTTAACTAGAAATGAAAATCTATTTAAGTTCCAAAATCTTAGAAAAATATAAGTGTTCCAACACCACCAATGGTAAACCCATAATTGACCATATCAAGGTTATCTTATCTACTCTATGACTGAGTCAATATCAACTCAATATGGAGCTAGGTCTTTTGAGGGGTTTGGATTTGGATGTGGTAGTCGAAGGTGGAAACCTCTTGTTTGGTAGGTCATTGGTCATCAAATGAGCTCAAGAGCAAGCTATCATTGATATTAACTAAGGGAAAAAAAATAATCATTGGGGTCCTTAGAGCGAGATAAGCCTCTTTAATGGTTTCCCCATGAATATACTATCTGTGAATATTTGAGGCCTAGGGGGATAGGCCAAACATTTATCCCTCAAAATATTAGTTGACCTAGAACTTTCTAATATTTTTTTGTTGCAAGAAACTATGGGGAAAGGGGATTGTTTGATCTCTAATCTAAAAAAATTGTTGAAGGGTTGGGATTTTTTAGCCCTAGATTCTGAGGGTTTGTCCATGGGTATCATCACAAGGTGGAATAATAATTTAGTTTTAACTAATTATTTCTCTATTGCTTTAGGTTTATTTACAATGTTTTTTAGCAAGAGTTTGGGCTACTCCCTATCCATCCTCAAAATATATGGTCTATATGAGGGGAGACAGTTGTTCTGGAACAAGATTTCTTCCTATCAATGCATCAAGTATGATAACTTGATTATTGATGGTAATCTTAATCTAGCCATAAACAAAAAAATGTGTTCGGGGGGACAATTCCAGGACTAACAAGATTGCATATTTTTTTTGAACTCAATTCAATTATTTTGGTTGAGCCAATCAAACTTAGGCTTACTTGGGTAAACAATAGATCTTCTCATGATGCAATTGCAAAAATATTGGATCATTTCTTAGTACATATTACTCTCTTGAAAAAGGTGGAAAATTACAGATATTGGGTGGCCACTAACAAATCCTTTGATCACTTCCCCATTTGTTTAGAATTTTTTTCAAGGGATTCTAAGCCAGGGATCCCCTTCAAATATAACTTTAGTTAGTCCATGGAAGAGGAATTTCAATCCATTGTAAAGGATAATTGGCACAATTCCTCTCCTGATACTAATTCATTGTCCTATGAGAAATTCTCTTCATCACAAAAAATTGTAAAGGAGAAGGTGGCATCGTGGGTGGGGAAGAGGTTTAGGAATAGAGATGCAAAGATTGTCGAGGTTGAAAAATATTTGGAGGATCTAGTCTAGGAAAATGATCAGGGAAGTTACAATGAGAAGGGTTTAAATAACCTCAAGCATCTAGAATATTTTTTATCTAAGTTACTGCTATAAATGAATTGGATTGGCACATGAAGAGATGAACCACTTGGCTTGAAGCTGGAGACTAGTACACAAAATTCTTCCAAATTTTTTCTAAGCATAGGAATAACATTAACACCATATGGGAGATGACCAACACTAAAGGTAATAAGGTGAGAGGTTTCAGGGAGTTGGTAGATCTAGGGATACAACATTTCAAGGGAATATTTGAGGAACCTATTGGTGCAAACATTGACAAAATATTGATGGTCATTTCACTATTTCCTAGGCTGGTAAATGAAGAGGATAGTGAGAGGGTGTTCAAGTCTATCACAAAGGAGGAATTATTATATGTATTGTCTAATTTTAAAAAGGACATGAGTCTGGGTCTGGATGGATGTATGGTTGAATTCTTTCTTAATTTCTTTGACTTGTTGGGAGAGGATCTACTTCAAGTGGTTGAGGAAGTCATAAGGTCAAGAAAGGTCCCTATCAACATTAATACAAATTGTATTTCACTAATTGCAAAGGTGGATTTCCATGAGACTTTTGAAGGATTCAGGTCCATTTCTTTGTGCAACTATCTCTACTAAGGTGTTGGCAGTAATACTTAAACCATTGTTCTCCAATTTCATTTTAGTAGAACAATTTGGGTTCCTAGAGGGTAGGCAGATCCATGAAGCCATTGGTACAACACAAGGACTTATTTCTATCAATATTTCAAATGATCCAATTGTTTTTTTCAAGCTTGATTTATCTAAGGCATATTACAGGGTCTCCTAGCTCTATTTGAGATTACTATTAATTCATATTGGTTTTTCTCTCCCTATAGTCAAGTGGATTATGGCATGTGTAACCTTTGTCTCCTTTGCAATTTTAATTAATGGTGTTTCCTCTAGTTATTTTAGGTCCTCCAGGGGGTTCAAACAAGGCTATTCTCTATCCCCCTACCTTTTTATTCTTATGGCAGAAGGTCTTTGTAGATATTTGGTTGATTCTAAAAGGAGGATAATTGCACAAGGTATAAGGGTTGGTAGGTAGGAGAGACTCACCCATATTTTGTTCATATATGATATCTTTCTCTTTTTTTTTGGTTCAAATCAAGAGCTCAATTCCTTTTGGAATATTCTCCTCCTTTATAAAAAAATCCACGAGAAAGGAATTCAATGAGACTAAATCTGCTCTTTATCCATATAATCTAAATGATGGAATTGATGTAGTTGTTACTAGATATCTTCCCTTCCAGAATTTAGACATCAATGTAGGGTTAAAGTATATGGGTTTTTATCTAAAACCAAACAATTATGTGAAGGATGACTAGTATTGGTTGATCGGTAAGGTGGAAAAAATAATTTCACGATGGTATTCTTGTATACTAGCACACTCTAGCCCATAACCCAAAAGGAATCTTAGAAAATATTAGGAAGTACTTATCCAACTTCCTTTGGCATGGTAGCAGTGAATATAAGGGTACCCACTAGGTAAATTGGAGAAAGACTGTGGCCCCAAATGCACTAGGAGGGTGGGATCGAAAGGATATACATCTATTTGGACAATCCCTTGCTACAAAATCACTGTGGAATATGATCACTAAAGAGAGTCTGTGGAGAAGGCTTTTAATTCAAAAGCACATTTCTCTTGGTATAGAGATGGATTGGATTATAAGGGAAAGTAAAATCATCCAAAATGTTTCAAACCAATGGAAATCTTTGACCTTGCCTTTTCCTATGATTGGATCCTCCATAGACTGGAAAGTTGGCAATAGGTCACAAGTCAAAGTGGGTGTTGATAATATAATGGGTTGTGACAGAAGTATCTTTCTTTTTGAAGAATTGATTTACCATTTTCAAATGATTGGGAAAGTTACATTAAATTCAATGAAAAATCCAACAATCTCCACCATCTGGTCACAAGGTTGGTTGAGTGCAATATATTTAAATTTGATAGGTGAGTAGGCTAGTTTTTGGAATAACTACATAGCCACTCTTCAGATGCCTCATATTAGACTTGGTCCACTTAAGGATGAACTTATTTGGGGGGAAATATGGTTGGAGGTAGTTATTAAGCTAAACTAGGTTACGAGGCCCTATTTGGTCCAGGGATAAACGATGAATCTTTGTGGTGGAAGAAACTTTGGAAATTCAAATCTCCCCCCAAAACCATTTTATTTTAGTGTCTTTATCTTAATAATAAGGTACTAATGTGTGAGAGTTTAAGGAAAAGAAATAAGGAGGGGCCTGGTATTTTTATTCTTTGTAGGAGTTTTATAACATCATTTGACATCACACATGCTCATGATGACTCATTGGCCTTAGTTACATCCCTTTCCCTTCTTGCAGGAGAAAAATCCCCCTTTTCCTCCCTAAAAATATCTTACAAATCCCATTTTTCTAGATGTACACGACTCTCCTTAAAGCAACTCACATACATACACGACTTCCTAGTTAACAACCTATGTACATGTTTAATTGGTTCAAATAAATAAATAAATCTTGATATTTTGGGCGGATTTGACAGGTTCCCTAGGTTCCTGACCTCCTATATCATGTTCATAACTACTCAAATTTTCAAAAGGGAGTATAAAAGAGAGCCTTGGGGTGGAGGAAAATCATATCAAAGAGATGCACCCTCATGTTGGCATTTTCCTTATAGCCATGCAAGCCCCCTTTTCTCCTTGCATATGAGATTGTCATTTCCCCCCTGAAAACTCTTCTTTTCAGGATTTATGTTTCCCCCTATCTTGTCAAGAAGAAATCCATTTCTTCCTTGGACCTGTTGGAACACAAAGATTTGGAGGTTGTGCTTGTCATATGTGGCCTTGGGTAGAGGAACTTGGATCTTGGTTATGAGACCGTTCCGCAATGGTTACAAGTTGTAACTAACTTCCACGTTGTTATTAATAAAAGATCTCTCATTCTCATCCATTTCTATTTGTTGATTCATGCTTTTAATGAGATTATTTATGTCTTTTTTTTAATCTATTATGCAAATTGAAATGATCATGTCTAGTTAGTTAGCAAATAACTACCTATTTGCAGTTGCATGCTTCTTTGTTTGCAAGAGTTTCATAGGATCATTGTGTAAGAGTTCTAGAGTGAAATTTATTGAGTGAGATCGACTTCAAACGTTGGTTTCCATGTATGTTCTCTTTCCTATCCTTCGAAAGTTATTTATTGCAAGTAGTTACTTTTAATTAACTTCCTAATTAGATTCTGAGAGAAGTCTTTAAGGGAATTTCTCTGTAATGACCCTGACCCATAGCCATAGGACTTATATTTTTGTAACATAATTGGTGAATCCGGTGGGGATTCTCCTTTTTTGGATCGACATGGGTTTTTTCTGTTTGCATTTCTTTTGAATCTTTTTGTGTTTTTTAAACCTTTGTTTATCATTCTCAAAATTTCTAGAATCGTTCCCGAGTCTTCGAGACCTTTCTCTCTCAAGTTAGAGAGGTTTTTATAGGGTGTACACATTTTTCTTTGGGCACATCCATGTACATACACAACTTTCCTTCAATATAGTCACTACACATCAGGATTTATTATTATTTTTTGAACCAATTAAACATGTACGTGGGTTGCTAACTAGCAAGTCACGTATGTACGCGAGTTGCTTTAAAGAGAGCCACATACATCTAGAAAAATGGGATTTTAAAGATATTTTTATGAAGAAAAATGGGGATTTTTCTCTTGCAAGAAAGGAAAGGGATGTTATTGAGGCCAATGAGTCATCATGAGCATGTGTGGTGTCAAATGACACTATAACAAGGAGCGGTGAGGAAATGAATGTGCATCTTTTTTGTCTTGTACTTATTCTCAACAAATTTGGAGGGACCTTGAAGGTCACTTGAGCCTCACTAACTTATGGAACAAATATACTATAGATGTAATATCCCTCTTGAGACACATTAAAGAATAGTTGAACCATTTCAATGTTATAAACATTAATTGTGAGAACATAGGGTAAAGTTTTTTTTTTTTTTTTTTAAAGACAAATGTTTAATAGACAATATCAAGTAACTTACAATTAGAAAAGACATTATGAAGTGTAATAATCTACTAGATCATTCAAGTACGGGTGGGTGATTACCAATTTATAAATCTTCATTAAAATGACATAAAAATGAATATTTTATTTTGAAGGCATTTAATTATCATCTATAGTTAAATGTGATTAATGATATGTTTATACAAAGAGAGCGCAAAGATCCAAATTTTCACAACTTATTATTAGTCACTAGTCTTTTCCAAATGCAACACAAATTCTAAAAGTAATCTAACTAGTAATAGGAATTAAGACTAAAAATATCATGAACAAGGCTTGCGTATAATACCATTACAATTATCAAAAGTTCTAAATTGTTCCATACTAATTTAGGAATGGCATTTTAAAGTGCGTGAAAGTTGTAAAGTAAAGGAGTCTATTTACACTAATAAATGCTCAACGTTCTTTGTTAAATGATGTAACAATATACACAATATAGAGTATAAATTTATTTTCCACCAAAATTAAACCTTATCAACAATTAAGATGATCCATCACTAGTTCTGATGTTATGACGAACAATTGACTATTTTTATTTACCTCACTTGAGGTTATGCCACATGCACAATCATTTTATTAGTTAGAGTGTATAAAACATAAGATTATTTTCCTTCAATGATTGATATAAACCATGAAGTTTTAATCATTTATTTAACCCTCGATTTCAATCACTACAATATTAATCATTAAAGAATTAATATTAACAACTATTAATAGTGAAGATATTAATAATCAACTATTCATTGAAGCCCTTAAATATTTAACTAATAACATAACATGTTTATTTTTTTGTCTTTTCTCTCTTGTTTTTTTATAAGGTATAATTTCATACTTCCAAAAATAGCCATTTAATTTCTTGCTATGAAAATTAACAATTTAACACAGACTGTTGACTAAAGTATTCGGTCGAGGAATTAAATAATTATATTCCAAGGATTGATCATTGTATCCCTGACTAGAATGATTCCCATTCATTTATCGATTGGCTAGAGGGTGAAGTGATTACAAGGAATTCATAAAATTTATTTGGTGTCAGGCGTTGGATTAAAATCATTCGTTTCTCTCCCATCCCTACACATTCTTTACAATCCACTGGAATAGATAAGGTTGAACCTAGAAATCGTGTTAAGGATCTAAGGTAAAAATTTTACTGAACCTAAAAGAGTAAAATCGATTGGATGGACTCTCTGTCTACAGTCACGTTATATAAACTTATTTAAAAAAAAACTGCCAGTTATAATGGGGTTTCCTTAATTCATTTAATATTTTATTATTTTTATTATTTAATCAAACATATGCATAAACAAGACTCAACGATAACAAGGAAAAAGTAGCAGTCAACTAACAAAAGACTTGAAGGTAATGTATGATGGTGGAATCGGTTGAAACACTACTCAAGATAATGCACGAATCAGAGTCGTACATGTTCATAATTCAAGGTTCAACTTGAGCTTCTGCCAGGTGTAAAATTTATTGTCATTAGACCTCAGAAAATTCTCTTGTCGTGGTAACATAGGAACCACACAAGTCGGTTAAGCTCATATCAAGAAATATCCTAATCTCGAAAACCACTGGAAGAAATATAGAGAAGAAACCATGAAGAAAAGAAGGTCGAAATGATTAAAAGCGTTAATATAGGCCTAAGACAAATTATATTTACACCTCAAATGCTAAGAATTTAACTATTAGAGGCTCCTAATATAGAGTACTCGTTTCACAACTAAAGAGTGGTAAGCGTTTTCTAAAACGTCTCTGCGCAAGTCAACTGTCAACTTAGAAAGCCTCAGTAAATAAGGGTGGTTAAGTTTGTCCACAATAGTTTTGGGTGCAGAAAGCTATACACGACTGGAAGGACTAGAGAATTTCATATAGGTTTGGAGAATGGAAGACAAATTTACAAGCTACCTTCGCAACTATCAAAAATAGTTTAGATGACCCACTATAAGACTGTTATCAATCCAATCTAGTATTCCAATTTGAGATCATCTCATTCTAGGACGGATGGACTCAAAATTTTATTCTGTATTTCTAAAAGTTCTTTTGACTCAAGAAACCCTTCATATTTACAAGAAAAATGAAGTGTGCACGCAAATTAATTAGATAATAGATGAATTTGCTAGCATCTCTTCTAACAATTTCAAAATAAAAAGCGATTTGATGTTTAGTAGGCCAAAATTTTTCTTACAGGTATTTTGATACAATAGCAAGAAACTATGATTAGTAAGATCTAACTAGATCAAATTTCCTCATGATATTATATGAATGAAACAAAATAATTTGCTCGCTATATTTTTTGTAGTAAAATTTAACAACTCCAACATCGATAGTAGTTCTATGGTGAATCTAGCTTATAAAGTAGATAAAATAATTACATACATTAAAAGAAAATTGTGGCACTATATATATATATATATATATATATCCATTACAACAATACCAAACAATATTAAAAAATAATCGTTCAGTACATAAACAAAAATAATATATGTATCAACAACAATATCAACAACAATTAAATACCGTAACCGGATCTTGATAGAGTATGAGGTCAAACTTCAACTTGGAGACTTGTGCAACCATCCCTTCCTTCTCTTGTTATTCCACATACTTCACCGGTACCTCACAACCAACACTAGGGGTACTATTCTTCCCACTTAGCCCCCCAAGACACAAAGGGGCCTCACACAAGAAACCAAAACATAATAGCTCCCAATCTTGCCTCGCAAGGAAGAGCTTCCACTCTTTTCACAAGCTTGGATTCCCAACTCTCGCAAGTTAAACACAGTCCAACAAAATTTTGGTAGCATAACATTACTAAGAAAAGTGAAATCCCTTTCCCCTCTTCCCCATTTCCTTTATAGAAAAACCCCTAATGACACATGTCCTCATGCACAAATAATTAACTTTTAATTAATTTAATTATGATTATTCACCCACACACTTGTCACACTCTCCCTAAGTTACACAAGTAATTACTCTTTTTATTTGATTTAAAAATCTATTTTCCCTCACATTCCCTAATGTGTTCCTATTTTTTCTCTTAGATGTCTCGTAGTTCCCCAAAGTCCCATTTAATGAGTGTTCCCTAACCATATATTAGTTTGAGATGGTTTAGGAGTCTTCTTTTAGTTAGACTTAGTGGTAGATTGACTCAAGATACCATTCTATGTCTACACCTATTCTCTTATGTTTTAATTTTTATTTATTTTTAAATCCCTTTTATTATTTTCATGCACACATGTGCATTTTATCCAACCTTTAAATTTCATTCCCCTTTTTCCTAGAGTTAAGTTATATCTCAATTCCTTAAGTTGTTTAATATTTTATTTAGTCCCTCATTTAAATTTAGACTTAGACTTAGGTTTGTATTTAGGCTTAAAATCTTGTTAGATTTATTAGCTTATAAATAAATTTTAATTAATTCTCTTGTTCTAACAAGGCATAACCATTTCATTAAGTTTTCTAGGCCATATAGATTTTTATTGACTCACTATTTAATTATGTAACGTGCCCTTGAAGATGCACCTCCATGCTCCAAGGGTGCCACTCGCCTTTCACTGGTTTTGGAAGTTTGTCCAAGCCTTGGAGTCAACACCCCATTCGGTCGACCTTGTGAGAGACTAAGGGCTTCTAAGGAATAACTATTATGCGTTATTGGGCACCCCTTAGGATTCTTCGTGAGCGATTGTCTTAGTTTTCCCTCACAACATCATGGACCTATCGGACTAGGTAATCGTTAACCTATAGTTCAGGTCACGACAAGAGTTCTAGTAGGCTGTGACAGGGACGTTGCCACACCTCTCCCTTAAATGTCTAGTTTTTGTGCATGACCCCTTTACTTGTTATATGAATCAGATTATCAAGCATCGTGAAGCCTGCATCCACTGATAAAGAACAATGTCAATAATCCATATACATAAATCATACACAAATCAATCATATATCACATGTGTGTAAAATGAAATAATCAAACAAAATTCAATCCACTCCCTAACTCAATCTGAAGTCCAAGGGAATCGTTGATGCTATCAACATCATCAACCTGTCATTTATCCTGCATAATCAGGGAAACTCATCAGTAATACCTGTTGATACATGAATACATCTAAAATCTAACATATAATCACAATGACATCATAATATATATCTCATAATCAAATCATAATCACAATGTATCATAATCGGATCACTTGCTCACAAGTGTCCTCAAAGAATAAGTCAGTGTAAAATGTGCTCAATAGTACTGGATGTTACATACAACCCCTCTTGTTTTAAAATTCATCCCAAAGTTTGTACAATATCAATAATGGTAGTAATAAATGTATCTGACATAGATCTACATATCTAATCGAACAAATAAATAAGGAAAATGTTGGTGCATCTCATATGCGTCCTCCCATGTAGCAGAATGTGGGCTATAACTATCCCATTAGACCTTGACATGATCAATTGTTCAACACCGTAGTTGTCGAGTGTGGTAGTTCAGCATGTGGACCGACTCTGCCATGAGAACACCCTCATCCAACACTTGCAAATAACTCATGTCAATAACATGTGACAGCTCACTTGTGTTCCTACCAGAATCCTATCCTCTAGTTTGTCCCAACTCAGAGGCATCTGACATAGTCGTCCATAAAGAAACTCAAACGATGTCATCTTAATCATACTCTGGTAACTGTTTTTGTATGAAAACTCTACCAATGGAAATAAGTCTTCCCAACACTTATTTTGATCCATCACATACATCCGAAGCATATGCTCTAAGTTCCAGTTCGTTCTTTCAGTTTTTCCATCTGTCTCTGGGTGATATGTTGTACTAAAATTCAGTTGCGTTCCCAAGGCCTCCTAGAAACTAGTCTAAAACCATCCTGTAAACATCGATCCTCGATCGGATATAATCTTTATTGGTACTCTGTGTAACCTCACAATCTCTCTATCAAAAACTCTAGCTATGTCTAGTGCCTGATACGTCATATGCACTAGAATAAAGTGTGAACTCTTCATCAGAGTGTCAACTACCACAAAAATTGAATCGTGTCTCCTTGTCGTCAGTGACAATCCAACAATAAAATCTGTCGAAATGACTGCTCATTTTGATTCAGGAACCGTGTGTGGATGTAACAATCCTATTGGATGTCTATGTTCAGCCTTCACTTGATGACATTCTAGACATCTTGCCACGTAACTAACTATGTTCGATTTCATTCCTTTCTAGAGGAATAAAGGCTTAAGGTCTACCTTCATCTTTGTGACTTCTGGATGAGCCATATATACCGCTCGATGAGCTTCGCTTAAAATCAAAATTATTAATTCATCGTTAAGCAGTACATAAATTATGTTTTTATGCCTCAACAATATGTCGTTGTCAAAATAATAGCCTTCATACCTTGGTACCATCATGGTATCTTGTCCAGTGTTAACCTTAATTTCCTTGTACCAATCATCGTCAATATGTAGAGCTAGAATATTTTCTCGAAGATTTGTCTTAAGAGGTATTACCAATAATACGCGTGGTCTCTGACTCAATGCATCTTCTACTCTATTCATTGTTCCTTTAATGTAAGTGATCTCAAAATTGTATTCACTTAGTAGTTCTGACCAACGTGTTTGTCACACGTTCAGGTCACTTTGAGTAAAGATATGATGCAATCCACAGTGATCTGTCTTTAATTCGAATTTTCTTCTAATTAGATAATGTCTCCAAATTCGTAAGGCATATACAATCACTATTAACTCCAAGTCGTGCGTTGTGTAGTTGTCTTCATGTCTTCTTAAATTTCTTAAAATGTAAGCGATCACTCGTTCGTCTTGCATCAAAACTCCGCCTAAACCTTCCTTGGATGCATCCATGCATACCAATAATTCTTTGTCCATGTCAGGGACCTTCAATATCAACGTTTTCATTAATAACTCCTTAATCTTTTGAAATTCTTCCGCTCATTTCTCTGTCCATATGAATTTCTTGTTTTTCTTGTGCAATTCTGTAATTGGGTTTTCTATATTCGAAAAACCTTCGACGAAGCGTTGATAATAACATGATAATCCCATAAAGATACATACTTCTTGTACGTTCGTTGGTGTTGTCTGTTCCATAATAGCCTCTACTTTCGTTGGATCCACAACGATACCTTCCCTAGATATGATATGTCCTAAGTAATGAATCTCCTTTTGATAAAAAGAACACTTCGACAACTTCCCGTACAACTTGTTTTATCTTAGACACCGTAAAACCAATATCAGGTGTTCATTGTGCTCTTCCTTCGTCCAAGAATAAATTAGTATGTCATCAATAAATACTTGAACAAACTTGTCCAATTATTCACGGAATACCCCATTCATCAAAGTCATAAATACGCCTGAGGCATTCGTTAATCAAAACGGTAAAATGGTGAGCTCATAGTGTCTGAATCTCATCTTAAATGTGGTCTTATGGATATATTCATCTTTGATCCGTAACTGGTGATATACTAATCTCAATTTAATCTTAGAAACTATATTTTCTCCCTTCATATTATCAAATAAATCGTCAATCCTTGGCAACAAATACTAGTTCTTGATTGTATCCTTGTTCAATTGATGGTAGTCAATACAAATCCTCCATGATCCATCCTTCTTTCTAAAAAACATCACTGGCACACCCCATGGTGACACACTTGGACATATAAGTCCCAAGTCTAACAATTCCTTAAGTTTCATTTTCAACTCCTACAGTTCAGGCGTTGACATCCGATATGGAATTCTCGCAATCGGTTTTGTTCTAGGTTTCAATTCTATGGTAAACTCAAGTTCTCTTTTTGGTGGCAAACTTGGTAGTTCCTTTGGAAATACTTCTTCAAACTCTGATACTACCAAAATGTTTTCTAATCCTTCCGCCTTGCCTTTTTCGTTAAGTTCTAGGATGGCATAAAACTTGCATCCCTTGCACATACTTTTTTGTAATTGTAGGGAAGAAATAAATCTCAGTGAAACCCCCTAGTTTCTTCCTACAATAACCCTACTTTGTCCCAAATCATCCATCAAAATTAACCGCTTTGTCTTTCAGTTAAGTAACACATCATGTGATTCTAACTCATCCATGCCAATCACTATGTCATAAGATCCTAAAATTGGGACATAAAGAATTACCTTCATTACAAATTCACCCAAGTTAACGCTACAATCCATAACCTTTCCTCCAACTTTCTGTTTGGATCTCGAAGCCATTTCTGTGTATTTGAACTTGTCCTGCTCGACTGCCTTTACCTTAATTTTCATAATCACTGCACTAGAAATAAATATCTCTGTAGCTCCTTGATATATCAAAATACTAAAATTTTGATCAACGATCATACCTGACATCTCGAGCACAATGTACTGATGCTCGACCTGGCAGTTATTCATCGTTGCATGTATCCTATGGGAATTTCCAAAATCTCCCACTGTATTGGGTCCTAATGATCCGTCCTCTCTAGCCTTCTCAATCGGATAATCTCATTGGTAATGTGGCTCTCCATATGTCTAGGATCTATTCTTCGGTTCAGTGCTCCTGGTCCCTGAAGTAGAAGTTGTTGGTCTAGCAGTCTGTGATATTGGTATGTTCTATTGAACATGCCTAAACTACTATTGTTGTTGTGGACGATGTTGTTGTTGTTGTGGTGCTCTATAAGGATTCCTCTGTTGAGGAGTATGTTGTCGCGGTGTCGATAAAATAGGTCATATGGGCATATCATGGTTCCTAGAAGTATGTCTAGCTGGTGTCTGATGTTGTTGCGCTCCCAATGTGGCTTTTCTAGTCTGTCTAGAAGGAGTCATGCCCTGACCACCACTGTTCAACTCTTCCTCAGCTATGAGGGCCTTTTGAACTGCATCATGCAATGTCTGAGGCATCATGATCCTCACCTTTGCACACATGTTGAAATTAAGGCCAAACACAAACTTGTTGACCTTTAACTTCTCCGTGTTCATATGTGGAGCATATCTAAGTAGCTCCATGAACCTAGCCCCATACTCCAGTACAGTATGACTACCTTGTCATAAGGCATTAAACTCATTAAGCTGGCACTCAATGAATTCATCCAACAAACACCTCTATTGGAATTGTTCCTCGAACAATTCCCATGACATGTCTTCAATGACCATCTTTAATTGAGGTACGAGTGTCTTCCACCAAAGTGTAGAACTCCCTTTCATTTTAAAGACCGCCATGCGTACTTTCATGTTGGAGGTATAATCACTAAGTGCTAAGCACATCGCCATGTTATCCAACCATGCCTCGGCGGCTAAGCCGTCCGTGGCACCCCAAAACTTGGGAAATTTCACCTTCTCTAGTTCTTTTTGTATACTACTACTACCTGTTGGAGTGCATTGTGAATCCTCATTGGGCACAGATGCTCTGCCCTCATCTCGATTCAAACGATTGATCAACGCCTCTGACATCCTCTAGAAGGATCTCATCATACCTACCACATCTCCCACAACAACCTAATCCTTCTCAGTAGTTTTCTCATCTCCCCGAGGGTTAGATCCCTTTGGCGTGGACACTCTCAGAGGAGGCATACCTCTTCCACCCGCACCACGATGTCTACTTCCCTTGCATCCTCTAACCATGATTACTTGCCTAAACAATTTCAAAATTTATTAGTGATACATCTTTAATCTTTTTTTGTTAAAACACAATGGAAGGCATAACAAGTCCCTTGTCGCAGGGATGAACATGCTTTGATACCATATGTAATAACCCTCTTGACACATTAAAGAAAAGTTGAACCATTTCAATGTTATAAACATTAATTGTGAAAACATAGGGTAAACATTTTTTTTTAAAGACAAATGTTTAATAGACAACATCAACTAACTTACAATTACAAAAGACATTATGAAGTGTAAGAATCTACTAGATCATTCAAGTATGGGTGGGTAATTACCAATTTATAAATCTTCATTAAAATGACATAAAAATGAATATTTTATTTCGAAGGCATTTAATTATCATATACAATTAAATGTGATTAATGTTAAGTTTATACAAAGAGTGAGCAACGATCCAAACTTGTGCAACTTATTATTAGTCACTAGTGTTTTCTAAACGCAACACAAATTCTAAAAGTAATCTAACTAGTCATAGGAATTAAGACTAAAAATATCATGAACAAGGTTTACACATAATACCATTACAATTATCAAAAGTTCTAAATTGTTACATACTAATTTAAGAATGACATTTTAAAGTGTGAAAGTTGTAAAGTAAAGGCGTCTATTTACACTCTTAAATGCTCAACGTTCTTTGTTAAATGATGTAACAATATACAAAATATAGAGTATAAATTTATTTTGCACCAAAATTAAACCTTACCAACAATTAAGACGATCCATCACTAGTTCTGATGTTATGACTAACAATTGACTATCTTTATTTACCTCACTTGAAGTTACGCCACATGCACAATTCTTTTATTAGTTAGAGCATGTAAAACATAAGATTATTTTATTTCAATGATTGATATAAACCATGAAGTTTTAATCATTTATTTAACCCTCGATTTCAATCACTACAATATTAATCATTAAAGAATTAATATTAACAAATAGTAATAATGAAGATATTAATCAACAACTATTAATTGAATCCCTTAAATATTTAACTAATAACATAACATGTTTATTTTTTTGTTTTTTCTCTCTTGTTTTTTTTAAGGTATAATTTCATACTTCCAAAAATAGCCATCTAATTTCTTGCTATGAAAACTAGAAATTTAATATAGATTGTTGACAAAAGTATCTGACCCAGGAATTAATCAATTATATTCCAAGGTTTGATCATTGTATCCTTGACTAGAATGATTTCCATTCATTTATTGATTGGCCAGAAGGTGACGTGACTACAAGGAATTCAGAAAAGTTATTCGGTGTCAGGCATTGGATTAAAATCAATCGTTTATCTCCCATCCCTATGCATTCTTTACAATCCGCTAAAACATATAAGGTTGAACCTACAAATCATGTTAAGGATCTAAGGTAAAAAATTTACCGAACCTAAAAGAGTAAAATCGATTGGATGGACTCTCTATCTACGATCAGGTTATATAAAATTCTTTAAAAACAACCACCAGTTATAATGGGGTTTCCTTAATTCATTTATTATTATTATTATTTTAAATCTAATCAAACAGAAACATAAAGAAGACTCAACGATAACAAGGAAAAATTAATAGTCAACTAACAAAAGACTTGAAGGTAATGTATGACGGTGGAATCGGTTGAAACACTACTCAAGATCATGCACGAATCAAAATCATACATGTTCTTAATTCAAGGTTTGACTTGAGATTCTGCCAGGTGTAAAATTTATTGTCATTAGACATTAGAAAAATCTCTTGTCGTGGTAACATAGGAACCACACACGTTGGTTAATCTCATATCAAGAAATATCCCAATCTCGACAACCATTGGAAGCAAGATAGAGAAGAAACCAGGAAAACAAGAAGGTTGACACAATTAAAAGCGTTAATACATGCCTAAGATAAATTATATTTATGCCTCAGATGCTAAGAATTTAACTGTTAGAGGCTCCTAAGATAGAGTACTCGTTTGACAACTAAAGAGTGGTAAAAAATTTCTAAAATGCCTTTGTGCAGGTCAACTGTCAACTCGAAAAGCCTCAGTAAAGAAGGGTAGTTAAGTTTGTACACAATAGGTTTGGGTGCGGAAAGGTATACACGACTGGAAGGACTAGAGAATTGCATGCATGTTTGGAGAATGGAAGAAAAATTTACAAGCTACCTTCACAACTGTCAAAAAGAATTTAGATGACCCACTATAAGACAATTATCAACCCAAGCCAGTATTTCAATTCGAGATCATCTCATTCTAGGATGGATAGACTCGCAATTTTATTCTGTCTTTCTAAAATTTCTTTTGACTCAAGCAACCCTTCATATTTACAATAAATTTGAAGTGCACACGCAAATTAATTAGATCATAGATGAATTCGCTAACATCGCCTCTAAATATTTTGAAATAACAAGCGATCTAATGTTTGGTAGGACAAAATTTCTCTTAGAGGTATTTTTGATACAGTAACAAGAAGTTATGATTAGTAAGATCTAACCAGATCAAATTTCCTCATGATATTATATGAATGAAACAAAATAATTCACTCGTTGTATTTTCTGCAGTAAAATTTAACAACTCCAACATCAATAGTAATTCTATGGTGAATCTAGCTCACGAAGTAGATAAAATAATTACATATATTAAAATAAAATTGTGGCACTATATATATATCTCCATTACAACAATACCAAACAATATTAAAAAATAATCGTCCATTACATAAACAAAAATAATCTAAGTATCAACCACAGTATCGACAACAACTAAATACTGTAACCGGATCTTAACAAAGTATGAGGTCAAACTTCAACTTGGAGATTTGTGCAACCATCCCTTCCTTTTCTTTCTATTCCACAGACTTCATCGATACCTCCCAGCCAATTCCAGGGGTATTCTTCTTCCCCCTTATCCCCCTGAGCCGCAAATGGGCCTCACACAAGAAACCAGAACACAATAGCTCCCAATCTTTCCTCGCAAGGAAGAGCTTCCACTCTTTTGACAATCTTGGAGTCCCAACTCTCACAAGTAAAATATAGTCCAACAAAATTTTGGCAGCATAACATTTCTAAGAAAATTGAGATCCCTTTCCTCTCTTCCCCATTTCCTTTATAGAAAAATCCTCAATGACACATGTCCTCATGTACAAATAATTAAATTTTTAATTAATTTAATTATGATTATTCCCCCACACACTTGTCACACTCTCCCCAAGTTACACAAGTAATTACTCTTTTTATTTTATTTAAAAATCCATTTTCCCTCACATTCCCCAAAGTGTTCCTATTTTTGCTCTTATATGTCTCTTAGTTCCCCAAAATCTCATTTAATGAGTGTCCCCTAACAATATCTTAGTTTGAGTTTGTTTAGGAGTCTTCTTTTAGTTATAATTAGTGGTATATTGACTCAAGATACCATTCTATGTCTACACCTATTCTCTCATGTTTTAATTTCTTTCTTAAAAAAAAATCCCTTTTATTATTTTCATGCACACATGTGCATTTTACCTAACCTTTAAATTTGTATTCCCCTTTTTCCTAGAGTTAAATTATATCTCAATTCCTTAACTTGTTTAATATTTTATTATTCCCTCATTTAAACTTAGACTTAGACTTAGGTTTGGATTTAGGCTTAGACTCTTAATAGATTTATTGGCTTATAAAACAATTTTAATTTATTCTCTTGTTCTAACAAGGTATAACCATTTCATTAAGTTTTCTATGCCATCCATATTTTTATTGACTTACTATTTAATTACGTGACGTTCCCTTCAAGACACATCTTCGTGCTCCAAGGGTGCCACTCGCCTTTGATTGGTTTTGGAAGTTTGTCTGACCCTTGGAATCAACACTCCATTCGGTCGACCTTGTGAGAGACTAAGGGCTTCTAAGGAATAAGGATTTTGCCTTATTGTGTGCCCCTTAGGATTCTTCGTGAGAGACTATCTCAGTTTTCCCCCACGACATTGTGGACCTCTCGAACTAGGTAATCGTTAACCTACAATTCAGGTCAAGACGACAGTGCTAGTTGGTTGTGACAGGGACGTTGGCACACCTCTCTCTCGAATGTCTGGTTTCTTTGCTTGACCCCTTTACTCCTTATGTGATTCAAATTAGTAGGCATCGTCAAGCCTGCATCCACTGACAAAGAATAGTGTCAATAATCCATATACATAAATCATATGGTAATCAATCATATATCAATTGTACGTAAAATGAAATAATCAAACAAAATGCAATGCACTCCTTGACTCAATCCAGAGTCCAAGGGAGTCGTTGAGTCTATCGACATCATCAATCTATCATGTATCTTGCATACTCAGGGAAACTCATCAGTAATACCTATCGATACATGAATACATCTAAAATATAACATATAATCACAATTACATCATATTATATATCTCATAATCAAATCATAATCACAATGTATCATAATTGGATCACTTGCTCGCAAGTGTCCTAAAAGAATAAGTTAGTGTAAAATGTGCTCAATAGTACTGGATGTTCAATAGAAAATTGATTCTCTGGATGGTTCTCCAACACATACTTGCAACCTTTTCAAGAAATTCCCTACTTGGTTCTTTGGGTAATCTGGCTAACATGTAGCTTAGTTTTATTTGAAGAAAGTTTTTTTCCATGTTTTAAAACATCTTCTCAGGTCCTAGGTTTACTCTCATCTTATAAGAATGAAACCATTCAAAATCCACGAAGACTTGTGGGCGAGTTCAAGGTGGAAAAGTCCAATCCATGGTTCTTTTTCGATGGTGCATGTCAGGATACTATATGTGGATGTAGTTTTGTTTTACATTTGTCCGGTCACCATTTATTTCATCTCAATGAAAATGTAGGGAGGGGTACTAATAACTTCAATGATTTTATGACTCTCTTCCTACTTTTAAAGTTCTCACTATGTCAGGGATATGATACTCTTCAAATATATGGAGATTATGGACTAGTCATCAACCATGTTTTCAACAATGTACAACTACATAATATCAACTTAAGGCCACTGATAGACCATCTCCATGAGATCACTGACTTATTTGTTCAAATTGAATTTTCCCATATCTTCAAGGAATTTAACCAAACAACAAACAAGTTCTCAAAGAAAGGCACTATGTTAACTAAAAAACAATTCATACTACTGGAATTAAATGATGAGCGAGCATTGATTCCTAATTAATTTATGCTTAAGGAATTTTAAGAATGTTATTACTTTGTAAAATGTAAGTTTTAATTGTTAAGTATTTGTCTTTGTAACTTCTAGTATGGATTGTTTTGGACTTTTACTATATAGGGAAAACAATATTAGAAACACCGATAGCTCTAGATGAGTATATTACTCGAAATTTCTCTACTTGGAAGATAAATTTTGATTATGTTAATGCATTTAATGAGTGTATTTATTTTTACCTTGAATATAAATACCTTTTTCTTTGAAAAACAAATGTGCATGGGAGTAGAAAATGGATTCCAAAAGTGTCTTTGTTATGGTGGGAACTAATATGTCTAATTTTTTTAATGAATAAAATGTCGGCAAAAACCCTATATTGGTCACCTTATTGCAATTAACTTTTAATTGGTTCAATATTTTTAATTAAAACTTGATCGAAGTTTTTATATTCGTAATGTATTCGCAGAATTAAATAGAAATAATTTTTTAATAAGTCTGAAATTTATGATGCAGAGGTTTATTAATGTGAAAACTCACTTTCTAAACTATTATTAAATTATAAATCGAGTAAAGGTATATATTAAATTATTAATGTGAAATCTCACTTTCTAAATAATTATTAAATTATAAATAAAGTAAAGTTAGATATTAAATTATTAATATAAACAGAGTAAGATATATTAAATTATTAAATATACGGTAAATTAAAAGAAAGGAATTTATTTTTGATTTTTTATAATTTTTATAAATTTATTTATTCTAAAATATTTTTAAGTTAGTTTAAAATTGATGATGATGATAATTAACGTCCACTGAAATAAAATTTGGTCTAATGGTGATAAGATAGTCATAATAGAGTCTCGAAATACCTATATTTGCACAATATTTTTTTCTAAAACACATTTCAATAGGAAGAATAATGCTCTAAATTCACCTTGATTATTGGTCTCAATACCTAGATTTTCATTACCAGTGAAATAGTGGTCCTCAACAATAAATAACACAAAACCCAAACTACATAAGTGTTATGGACCCTAGAAGGTTCCATCGAAGAACCTCCATTCATAATCCTTGTTCAAAATCACCTCTCCTATCACATGACTAAGTGCTGGCTTTATATTAGGCTTACAAGAAGAAAACAATGAAAGAGTTTGTAATGAAAATTTGAGAGTGGGAACTTGGACATCCTCGAAAATTATCGCATTCATCGCCAACTAGATTCCCCAAGTAATATAGTATGGAAGTGTTCTATATTCCTTAAGTTCTCTTCTAATATAGTATTCTTGAAAATAATCTTCTAGGGTCACTTTATCTCACAAATTTTGAAGTGATGTATGATGCTCAACCTCTTTTCATACATGTCTTGAGTAAGGGCATTCTAAAAAGCAATGCAAGGAAGTTTATTGATTACTTCTACAGAAAATGAAAATGCTTGGACTTGATTTATTTCTCTTTTGAATTCTATCCCAAGTTAAAACCTTCTTGTTGAGAACAAGCCAAAGGAATAGAGTGCACTTTGGAGGTTCTTTAACCTTTTATAACTTCTTCCACCACCAACAGACTTCTTGTACCTCAAGTGTTTGTAAATTTGTGTATCCAATTTTGGAGATATAGAAACCACCAATTTTGTTACAAGCCCAAGCAATTTCATTATCTTCATCCCTGAGTCTTACATGTGCCTTCCTAAGCTCAACTAAAAATCCACTCCAACACTGATCCCAATTACCTTCTAAGCTCGAGGCTCTAGCTTGTAGCCAACCCTGGCTCCAAATTGTGGTAAGTAGAGGATTATCAAATTTTTTCAATGTGAATCTTTCTTGTTCTTATAGATGGAGGATTAAATCTTCTAGGAGGAAAATGCCTTCACCTAATCCTAGAATCGCATCAACACCTAATCTGACTTGAACCCTTGAACCAAATTTCCAAGCAAGGAACTAACCTATGAATAGAAAAGATAATGTCAAATATTTCCACTGGTTGAATGCATTATGGATATTTTTTCTTCTCCTTTTAATCTAGTCTATGACAATGCTAGGGGAAATACATTTTTCAATTAGAATCCTTCTCCATATATAGTATGTGGTCAAGAAATTCTAAAGTGACTTAGTGTCTAGGGATTTACCAAAAAGGAAGATGTTCTTGATGCCTCAACCATTCTGAACCTTAGGCGAAGCATTTACCTTCCATTTTGTCAAATGGAATCCCTTATAATCATAGTTGCATTTCCATAGATAGTTAAAGAACACCTTCCCAATCCTATCCAAAATATGTTTTGTAATATGATCCAAAATATGCCAATAGACTAGAATGGCTTCTAGTATTGACTTGATGAGAATTAATTTATGTGCTTTTGTGAAAACCCAACTTACATTTTTTCCATAATTTGTGAGCTAAATTTGTGAAAGTATGAAGAAAAAAATAACATAATTTAAACTCAAATTGTAGGAATAAGTGGTACAATGTTAGTGTTTGAAGTAGCGGAATTTGAGGCAGGAAGAAATTAAGAAAGAATAAGGATACATGTGTGCAAGTATCTAATTATTAATATACAAATACTAATTATTTGATTAATCTAGATAATTATAACTATTTTTATAATTTTAATAGTTATATGTAATATAATTAAGCCCATATTATGATAGTAATTATTAGTATTTTAATATATATTATAAAAACAAATAAATATTAATTATTTAATTAATATAAATAATTATAAAGTTGTCAATTGGATCTAACTTGAGTTGTTGTGTGATGAAGTGTTATCCTTCCCAACTAAATTGTATTCTTATAAGTGAACACACACACACACACACATATTCTTAATAACAATTAAATATATAGTATTAATTATAACTATTTGTTATATTATATGGGCACTCACACAAAGATAATGGTTGAAAAATGGCAATAGGGTGCCCAAGAACGTGCTCACACAAGAACACATTTTGTTTCTTAGAAATGCACACACTTTTGTGAGTTGCTAGCTTCAACATTCCTTGGACCATTACCAAGGCTTCCAAATTAGTGCCATGTAGAATTTCTTAAGAATGTGTTGATCCAGGTGGATATCGGTGGCCACTCACCTTTTCCAACTCGCTCAAAACAATTTTCTAACAATTTTGGCAATTTACTATTTTGAGTAGTTTTTAACTTCTGGGGCCATTTTCAGGGCCTAAATGAAGGTTTTTCGGGATTGATCTTATCAATGATAGTTGAAGGCTCTAATTGAGGCCCCAAAATGAATATCCTCGACGATACCTTTCCAATGGGATATCGTGCACCTAAAACGAAGATCGTATGCAAAAGTTATGACCCCGAGAAGTTGATGTACTAACTTACCCAAGCGGGCCCCACATGACTTTTGGTGCTTCATCTCCTAGGGTTAGGTTTTTGGATGTCTAGGGTTTTTGACATTCCTGTTTATTGTAAAAATTCCTACAAAGCCTCATTGTAAGGATCTTCTTGTGAATGAGCACAGTCGTCACATCTCTTCTCAGAGATAAGCCACCACCATTCCGACAAGCTTGTTTTCCACTGCAGTTTATAGTTTCAACTTATTTCCTCATTGAATAGAAAACCGGTTTGACTGTATATTTGTTATTCTGTGTTAAACATGTTTTAATAATTTGTATTCATTTCGTTCTGCTCTTAAAATTTGGATCAATATCCTCCCTCCTTAGGAAGCAATGGTCTCCATTGCGTTGAGTTCCCGCATCAGATGAGGACATTTCTATTGAATTTGGCCCGGGTGAGCCACTTTCCTTGGTGTAGGAGTTGCCATGCTTTGACAACTCGATAAATTTGGATCCTTTGTTGTCGAGTTACCTTGATATGTGTGTCCACAATCTGATCATTGGATTCATGTTGCATGCATTCAGGGTTGAGCTCTGTTGGTGTCAACTGCTCTGCTATCTCTGAGGTGTACAATAATGGTGGGAAATATGGCCAAAGGAGAGCCACGTTGAAGACTGGGTGCAGGCCAAGGAAAGGGGGAATGTTGAGCTCAAAAGAATTGTCACACACAACCTTGGTGATGGTGTACGACCCATAACGGAGTGGGCGAAGCTTCCGATGGGGCCCTGTAAGGCGTTCTTTCTGTAAGTGCAACCAAAATTTGTCTCCCACTTGAAACTTATGTGGCACCCAATGTTGATCATGGTGTTGCTTGTACTTGGCATTAGACTTCTGTAGAATATCTTGAACCTATTGGCATATGTGTTGGATTCGCTCAATGAATCGGGTGGCTTTGTCATCTTCTGGTGGAGCAGGGGACAAGTCGACCGAGGTGGTCACCAGGGGTAGTGCAATATCCTTGGGGTCCAATGGTTGGAATACCAACCCCACCTGAAAGGGGTTGTGGCTAGTTGAGCTATGTAGGGCTCGGTTGTAGCTATGTTGGACATAGGCAAGAATATCATCCCATGTGTAGGGGTGTTTTGAATTGTACATGCGCAGGATATGTACGATCATCCGATTGACGACCTCAGTTTGGCCATCTGTCTAGGGGAGGAAGGCAATGGATTTGGTGAGCTTGGTATCCAACAATGACCAGAGGCTTGACCAGAATGTGTTGAGGAACTGACTGTCATGGTACGATATTATGGTTTGTGGGATCCCAACATGTACCCATATTTGTTCAAAGAAGAGCTTGGTAGTGGCTTCTGTTGTGATGTTCTTCTTGCAGGCAGTTAGAATCACCATCTTGGAAAAGCGATCAACAACCAAAAAAACACAATCATTTCCCCTCTTGGTGGACGAGAGGCTCGACATGTAGTCTATTGATATGGATTCCCATGACCTATCAGGAGTAGGCAGAGGGGTGTACATGCCCTGTTTCTTAGTGGTCGGTTTGGAAATAGCATAGGTGGTGCAGGAGCTAATATACTTATCGAAATCCTATCGAAGTTTCGGCTAGTGGAAATGTTTCTGCAGCACTGCCACTGTATTTTTGATGCCAAAGTGTCTTGCCACCGGACTGTAGTGAGCTTCCCAAATCAGCTTCGCACACTCGCTTAATGGAACACAGAGATGGCCCAGATGACACAACCCATCTTGAAGATGGAAATTAGTGATCTATGAGTTGGCGCCCAACATTTGGTAGGTGGTGGAGAAGTCAGTTTCTATCTCATAGAGGTGGGGCCATCCAGAGGTCTCGTGGCCGCAAGGGTCTAGCACCATGGTGAGTGTCGCGACTGGAGGTCGGCTGAGGCAATCAGAAACTCGGTTGGTACTTTCTATTTCATACTTGATGTTGAGGTGGAACTGTTGTAAGTATGTGGACCACTTTTGATGGAAGTCATTATGCAATTTTCCTTGGGTCTGCATGAACTGTAGTGGCTTGTGATCAGTGTAGATGACTGTCTCCTTCCAAAGAATGTAATGTCTCCACTGGAGGTAGGCTTGCACAATGGAGTACATTTATTTGTCCTAAGTAGGGTACTTACTAATAACATATGATAATGTCTCACTATGATATATCACGGGGTGGCCATGTTGAGTGAGAACGATGCCTACAACATAGTCTGAAGCATCTGTCTCGATCTCAAAGGGATGTTGCAGGACCGGTAATGAAAGTACTAGGGATGAGAAAAAGCGAATCTTCAAGTCATCGAAGGCTTGTTGTTGGGACATGAACCACACAAATTTTTCCTTACCTCCACCCCTGGTTACTTGGCTGAGGGCCCATGCAATATGAGAGAATCCCAACACTAACCTGCGATAGAAATTGGCAAGGCCCAAGAAGCCCTGAAGTTTAGTGAGTGTGGTTGGGGTTGGCCAATCATGGATGACCTGGATCTTAGTTGGATCCACATGCACACCATGTCGATCAATGATGTAGCCTAAGTAATGGACCCTGTCCATGCCGAAGGATCATTTTTCCAAGTTTGCATATTGTTTGTGTTTCCGTAGGGTGTGAAGAACCTATCGAATATGCTGCAAGTTTTCCACCCAAGTCTTGTTGTAGATGAGGATGTCATCCAGATACACCACTACAAAAGTATTGGTGAAAGGTCATAGGATATCTTCCATCATCTTGATAAAAAAATTTGGAGCATTTGTCAAATCAAAGGGCATGACCAACCATTCAAAAAGACCTTCTTTTGACTTGAAGGTGGTCTTCCATACATCTGTCTATTCTATTGGACCTAGTGGTAGCCAAACTTCAGATCAATATTACTGAAGTATTTGGTCCCCATGAGCTGATCAAGAAGGTCGTCGATTCAGGGAATCGGGTACCGGTTTCGGATTGTGATTTTATTCAGGGCTCGGTAATCAATGTAGAGTTGTCAGTTCTCTTCTTTCTTCTGCACCAACACGATTGGGCTCCCACAAGGAGATCAGCTGGGACGTATGTGTCCCTTGTGGAGAATTTCTTGGATCTGCCTCTCGATCTCCTCATTTTCTAACATAGATCAGCGGTAGACTGGCCCATTGGGTAGAAGTGCGCCTAGGGTCAAATCGATGGGATGCTTGACCTGGCAGTGAAGAGGTACCCCGGTAGGAGAGG
>SNQJ01S0004275.1:51945-75336 GCA_010110895.2 Picea sitchensis
AGTATTATTTAAATAATTTCTTATTTGCAACCACTTTGACTACTTTGACCTTTTGGGGCTTCTAGATGACTCATGAGGGTTCTCCAACTTCACATGACCATAACTCTCTAACCATGAGGACTTATGTGACGTTCCACATACCACCGGAAATGGCATGACATGTATTATCCATCTAGAATAGTATTACCTTCAAATATATTAAAACTCATACCATTATACATAAAAAAAACTTGGGTCCATTACCCAAACCTTTGTGCTACCAGAATTTCTTCAAGGGTTGACATCAATGACAACCAACCCAAATAATCAACAAATAGAATTTATCTTAGGC
Source organism: Picea sitchensis (assembly GCA_010110895.2). Taxonomy (NCBI): domain Eukaryota; kingdom Viridiplantae; phylum Streptophyta; class Pinopsida; order Pinales; family Pinaceae; genus Picea; species Picea sitchensis. Next base: position 52,277 of record SNQJ01S0004275.1, read on the forward strand.
CTATATTAACGCTTTTAATCGTGTCAACCTTCTTGTTTTCCTCGTTTCTTCTCTATCTTGCTTCCAGTGGTTGTCGAGATTGGGATCTTTCTTGATATGAGCTTAACCAGCCTGTGTGGTTCCTATGTTACCACAACAAGATATTTTTCTGAGGTCTAACTACAATAAATTTTACACCTGGCGAAATCTTAGGTTGAACCTTGAATTAAGAACACGTATGAATACGATTTGTGCATGATCTTGAGTAGTGTTTCAATCGATTCCACTGTCATACATTACCTTCAAGTCGTTCTTTAGTTGAATGTTACTTTTTCCTTGTTATCACCGAGTCTTGTTTATGCTTCTGTTTGATTAAATAATATAAAAAAAACAATAATAGTAAATGAATTAAGGAAACCCCATTATAACTGACACTTTTTTTTAAAGAAGTTTATATAACTTGACCGTAGACAAAGAGTCCATCCAATCGATTTTACTCTTTTAGGTTTGGGAAAATATTTACCTTAGATCCTTAACACGATTTGTAGGTTCAACCTTATCTGTTTCGGCGGATTGTAAAGAATGTGTAGGGATGGGAGAGAAACGATTGATTTTAATCCAACGCCTAACACCGAATAACTTTTGTGAATTCCTTGTAGTCACTTCACCTTCTGGCCAATCGATAAATGAATGGGAATCATTCTAGTCAATGATACGATGATCAATCCTTGGAATAGAATTGTTTCATTCCTCGGTCAGATACTTAGTCAACAGTCTATATTAAATTGTGAATTTTCATAGCAAGAAATTAAATGGCTATTTTTGGAAGTATGAAATTATACCTTAAAAAAACAAGAGAGAAAAGACAAAAAAATAAGCATGTTATGTTATTAGTTAAATATTTAAGGGCTTCAATTAATAGTTGATTATTAATATCTTCATTATTACTAGTTGTTAATATTAATTCTTTAATGATTAATATTGTAGTGATTGAAATCGAGGGTTAAATAAATGATTAAAACTTCATGGTTTATATCAAGCATTGAAGGAAAATGATCGTATGTTTTACACACTCTAACTAATAAAAGAATTGTGCATGTGACGTAACCTCAAGCGAGGTAAATAAAGATAGTCAATTGTTCTTCGTAACATCAGAACTAGTGATGTTTCCTCTTAATTATTGATAAGGTTTAATTTTGGTGCAAAATAAATTTATACTCTATATTGTGTATATTGTTACATCATTTAACAAAGAACGTTGAGCATTTAGTAGTGTAAATAGACGCCTTTATTTTACAACTTTCGCGCACTTTAAAATGTCATTCCTAAATTAGTATGGAACAATTTAGAACTTTCGATAATTGTACTGGCATTATGCGTAAGCCTTGTTCATGATATTTTTAGTCTTAATTCATATTACTAGTTAGATTACTTTTATAATTTGTGTTGCATTTAGAAAAGACTAGTGACTAATAATAAGTGTGCAAGTTTGGATCTTTGCGCTCTGCTTGTATAAACTTATCATTAATCACATTTAACTGTAGATGATAATTAAATGTCTTCAAAATAAAATATTCCCTTTCATGTCATTTTAACGAAGATTTATAAATTGGTAATTACCCACCCATACTTGAATTATCTAGTAGATTTTTACACTTCATAATGTCTTTTATAATTGTAAGTTACTTGATGTTGTCTATTAAACATTTGTCTTAAACAAAAAATAAAAAAAATTACCCTATGTTCTCACAATTAATGTTTATAACATTTAAATGGTTCTATTGTTCTTTAATGTGTCTCAAGAGGGATATTACATCTATAGTATCCTTGTTCCATAAATTAGTGAGACTCAAGTGACCTTCAAGGTCCCTCCAAATTTGTTGAGAATAAGTACAAGACAAAAAAAAATGCACATTCATTTCCTCATTACTCCTTGTTATATTGTCATTTGACACCACACATGCTCATGACGACTCATTGGCCTCAATTACATCCCTTTCCTTGATTGCAGGAGAAAAATCCCTCTTTTTCTTCCTAAAAATATCTTTAAAATCCCATTTTTCTAGATGTACGCGACTCTCTTTAAAGAAACTCGCGTACACACATGACTTGCTAGTTATCAATCCACATACATGTTTAATTGGTTCAAAAAATAATAATAAATCATGATATGTATGTGACTCTATTGAAGGAAAGTTGTGTATGCACATGGTTGTACCCAAAGAAAATTGTGTACACCCTATAAAAACCTCTCTAACTTGAGAGAGAAAGGTCTCGAAGACTCAAGAAGGATTCTAGAAATTCAGAGAATGATAAACAAAGGTTTAAAAAACATAAAAAGATTCAAAAGAAATGCAAACGGAAAAAACCCCTATCAACCCAAAAAAGGAGAATGCCCAGCGAAGTCGCCAATTCTGTTACGAAAATCTCATTCCTATGGATATGGGTCAGGGCCACAACAGAGAAATTCCCTAAAAGACTTCTCTCAGACTCTAATTAGGAAGTTAATTAAAAGTAACTACTTGCAATAGCTAACTTTCGAAGGATAGGAAAGAGAACATACCTGGAAACCAACATTTGAAGTCGATCCCACTCAAGAACTTTCACTCCATAACTCTTACACAACGATCCTATGAAACTCTTTCAAACAAAGAAGCATGCAACTGAAAATAGGTAGTTATCTGCTAACTAACTAGACGTGAACATTTCAATTTTCATAATAGATTAAAAAAAAGACATAAATAATCTCATTAAAAGCATGAATCAACAAATAGAAATAGATGAGAACGAGAGATATTTTATTAATAACAACATAGAAGTTAGTTACAAATTGTAACCGTTGTGGCATGGTCTCAAAACCAAGATCCAAGTTCCTCCACCCAAGGCCAACGATGACAAGCACAACCTCCAAATAATTTTTTTCCAACAGGTCCAAGGAAGCAATCGCTTTCTTCCTGACAAGATAGGGGGAAACATAAATCCTGAAAACAAGATTTTTCAGTGGGGAAATGACAATCTCAGATGCAAGGAGAAAAGGGGGCTTGCAGGGATATAAGGAAAATGCCAGCATGAGGGTGCATCTATTTGATATGATTTTCCTCCACCCCAAGTCTCTCTTTTATACTCCCTTTTGACAATTGGAGTAGTTATGAACATGATATAGGAGGTTGGGAACCTAGGGAACCCGTCAACTTTGCCCAAAATATCGAGATTTGTTTATTTATTTGAACCAATTAAACATGTATGTGGGTTGCTAACTAGCAATTCATGTATGTATGCGAGTTGCTTTAAGGAGAGTCGTGTACATCTAGAAAAATGGGATTTTAAAGATATTTTTAGGGAGGAAAAGGGGGATTTTTCTCCTGCAAGAAGGGAACGGGATGTAACTGAGGCCAATGAGTCATCATGAGCATCTGTGGTGTCAAATGACGCTATAACACTCCTACAAAGAAGACAAATACTAGGCCCCTCCTTATTTCTTTTCCTTAAACTCTCACACGTTAGTTCCTTATTATTAAGATAAAGACACTTAAATAAAATGGTTTTGGGGGGAGATTTGACTTTCCAAAGTTTCTTCCACCACAAAGCTTCATTGTTTATCCCTAGACCAAATAGGGCCTCATAACCCAGTTTATCTTAATAACTACCTCCAACCATGCTTTCCCCCAAATAAGTTCATCCTTAAGTGGACCAAGTCTAATATGAGGCCTCTGAAGAGTGGCTATGTAGTTATTCCAATAACTAGCCTACTCACTTGTCAAATTTAAATCTATAGCACTCAACCAACCTTGTGACCAGATGGTGGAGATTGTTGGATTTGTCATTGAATTTAATGTAACTTTCCCAATCATTTGAAAATGGTAAATCAATTCTTTAGAAATAAAGATACTTCTCTCACAACCCATTATAGTATTAACACCCACTTTGACTTGTGACCTATTGCCAACTTTCCATTCTAGGGAGGATCCAATCACAGGAAAAGCCAAGGTCAAATCTTTCCATTGGTTTGAAACATTTTGGATGCTTTTCCTTTCCCTTATAATCCAATCCATCACTATACCAATAGCAATGTGCTTTTGAATTAAAATCCTTCTCCATGGACTCTCTTTAGTGATCATATTCCACAATGATTTTGTAGCAAGGGACTGTCCAAATATATGTATATCCTTTCGACCCCACCCTCCTAGTGCATTTGGGGTTGTAGTCTTTCTCCAATTTACCTAGTGGGTACCCTTATATTCACTGCTACCCTGCCACAGGAAGTTGGAGAAGTACTTCCTAATCTTTTCTAAGATTCCTTTTGGGGTATGGGCTAGAGTGTGCTAGTATACAAGAATACCATCATGAAATTATTTTTTCCACCTTCTCGATCAACCAATACTAGTCATCCTTCACATAATTGTTTGGTTTCAGACATAAACCCATATACTTTAACCCTGCATTGATGTCTAAATTCTGGAAGGGAAGATATCTATCAACAACTACAACAAGTCCATCGTTGAGATTATATGGATAAAGAGAATATTTAGTCTCATTGAATTACTTTCCCGTGGATTTTTTTTATAAAGGAGGAGAATATTCCAAAAGGCACTGCGCTCTTGATTTGAACCAAAACAAAAAAGAAAGATATCATCTATGAACAAAAGATGGGTGAGTCTCTCATACCTACCAACCCTTATACCTTGTGCAATTCTCCTCCTTTTAGAATCAACCAAATCTCTACTAAGACCTTCTACCACAAGAATAAAAAGGTATGGGGATAGAGGATATCCTTGTTTGAACCCACTAGAGGACCTAAAATAACTAGAGGAAACACTATTAATTAAAATTGCAAAGGAGACAGAGGTTACACATGCCAAAATCCACTTGACTATAGGGAGAGAAAAACCAATATGAATTAATGGTAATCTCATATAGAGCTAGTAGACCCTATCATATGCCTTAGATAGATCAAGTTTGACAAAAAAAATAGGATCATTTGAAATATTGATAGAAATAAGTCCTTGTGTTGTACCAATGGATTCATGGATCTTCCTGCCCTCTAGGAACCCAAATTGTTCTACTAAAATTAAACTAGAGAACAATGGTTTAAGTGTTACTGCCAACACCTTAGTAGAGACAGTTGCACAAAGAAATGGACCTGAATCCTTCAAAAGTCTCAAGGAAATCCACCTTGGGGATCAATGAAATACAATTTGTATTAATGTTGATAGGGACTTTTCTTGACCTTTTGACTTCTTCAACCACTTGAAGTAGAGCCTCTCCCAACAAGTCAAATAAATCAAGAAATAATTCAACCATACATCCATCCAGACCCAAACTCGTGTCCTTTTTAAAATTGGAAAATACATATAATAATTCCTCCTTAGTGACAGACTTGAACATCCTCTCATTATCCTCTTCATTTACCAACCTAGAAAATAGTGAAATAACCCTCAATATTTTGTCAATGTTTGCATCAATAGGTTCCTCAAAGATTCCCTTGAAATGTTGTATCCCTAGATATACAAAATCCCTGAAACCTCTCACCTTATTACCTTCGGTGTTGGTCATCTCCCATATGGTGTTAATGCTCTTCCTATGCTTATAATTTTTTTTGAAGAATTTGTGTTCTAGTCTCCATCTTCAAGCCAAGTGGTTCGACTCTTCATGTGCCAATCCAATTCATTTTCTAGAAGTAACTTAGATCACAAATATTCTAGATGCTTGAGGTTCTTTAAACCCTTCTCATTGTAAATTCCCTGATCATTTTCCTAGACTGGGTCCTCCAAATATTTTTCAACCTCGAAAATCTTTGCATCTCTATTCCTCAACCTTTACCCCACCCACGATGCCACCTTCTCCTTTACAAGTTTTTGTGATGAAGAGAATTTATCATAGGACAATGAATTAGTATCAGGAGAGGAATTGCGCCAATTATCCTTAACAATGGATTGAAATTCCTCCTCCATAGACCAACTGAAGTTATATTTGAAGGGGGTCCCTTTCCTCCTCCATAGACCAACTGAAGTTATATTTGAAGGGGGTCCCTAGCTTAGAATCCCCTGAAAAAAAAATCTAAACAAATTGGGAAGTGATCAAAGGATTTGGTACTGGCCACCCAGTATCTGTAATTTTCCACCTTTTTCCAGAGAGTATTATGTACTAAGAAACGATCCAATATTTTTGCAATTGTATCATGAGAAGATCTATTGTTTACCCAAGTAAGCCTTGGTTTGATGGGCTCAACCAGAAGAATTGAATTGAGTTCGAAAAAAAACTGCAAGCTTGTTAGTCCTAGCACTGTCCCCCCGAACATAGTTTTTGTTTACGACCAGATTAAGATCACCATCAATAACCAAGTTATCATATTTGATGCATTTATAGGAAGAAATCTTGTTCCAGAACAATCATCTCCTTGTTAGAATGTGTTCATTTTACCATAGACAATACTATTTGTCACCCAACCATAGTCAGTTTTCACCTCCGAAAGCACCCTTTGACCTTGGATGTGAGAAGAATCCTAGAAACTAATATCCGGGCAAGGATAATGCACCGAGAAAGAAGTAACCAAAGATGACCAGAGAGTCCAACCCGTAAAGTATAGAAACAATAGATCTCAAACCTGGTGGCAACACCTTTCCAAAACTTCATGACAAGACTCTGTGAATGCAGTACAAGTGTCTTTCAAGGACAGGGAGAAGTGTGTAAAGTGGAGCACCGGGTGTCTCCAGATGAGCATCGGCTCGTAGACTTTCCGGCCTACTTATTATTATAGTACTCATAATTAATTTATATTAATTATTTTTTTTTTTTTTTTTTTTTTTTTTTATTTTTTTAGGGTTTTTTCTTGCTTCCTGTAATATTCTAATCTTGTTAAAGGTCAAAATGGAGGTTGATACCTCCTAATATACCATAATATCAACACTTCCTAGTCAGAGGTATAATCATAATGGTCTTGGAGCAATAAAATAAACTATATTCAATTGGTAGCATCATGAGTAATTCACTCTTATTATCCATAACCGATAATCTTCAAGACATCGTACAATGTCAATCGATAAACACAATCTGTCTATTCATATAGTACACAACTACCAATCAGTGACACATAGTCACAAACAAGTGGAACATATCCACCAATAGTATACTTATACTATCTGGAGATATATAGTCTCCATAGTAATCATAATAATTGATATCAACCTGCACAGAAAATCAATGTTATGATATAAACTTAATAATCTGGCTATTCTTCCATTCACATATGTGAGATATGGAAGAACATTTGCCATCAGAGTAGGGTAGAACATCAATGATGGGATATCCGAATATTATTCTCAAGCAAGGAAGAATAATCGCCCTGTCTTCTGTGAGCCCGATTCATTCCTATCCTCAGGGACATTCTTCTGATACTAAAAAAAGTGTAACCTGAGAGAATGAGATAGGTCTCTAGGGAAAGCCTATCCTTGATTGTTGAACTTGGACCATCTACCCATTCATTCCCACGGCACTAAACAAAGTGCATCCTGAAATAATGACCATTTAGGAATGTGAATGTCCACCATTTCTAAGGAAATGACCGTCTCCGCACTAACCTCCAAAACTAACTATTTTGAACTCCGCCACAACTCAGAATGATTGTCCACCGTAGGCGACCATTTCTTGAATTCTAATCACAGAGTGACCATCTAGAAGAGATACTGTCCTATACCATTACCCATATGTTAACCACAATGGAAATCGTTGTCTATGGTACATCATCAATCCATCAACCATTTTCATTACGAAAATGACCGCTCGATCTAGACCACTCTTCGAACCGAAAATGCCTATTCTTTAGAAATATCAAACCACTTTCCAAACTAGAAAGGAACTACCCAAGATGGACCATATTTTCTCTTTCTAAACTTGAAAATGATTGTCCCTAATTCATGGATATGTCAGTGTTCCCTCCCAACCTAGAGATTCATTTCTTCCTTTCAACTAAGGAGTTATTTCATCCTCCCAGCTTTGTCTTGGAAATATGCAAACTTTATTCGGACAGAGGCTTTGTCAGGATATTTGTCGCCTCCGCTTCATCCTGTAGACACCGAGCTTTACTAGTTTTCCGAAGACATGTGCCCTTCAATAGGCTCCTTCATACTCTTCTTCTTCTATAGTTTCTATGGGATTTCTTGAAAGTTTCATCTTTCATTGAAGGTCATGTCTATATGGACTTCAATCTTATGTTGTTCTGTGATATAGATTCTATAATCCTTGGATGATTCAATATATCCCATGAGTATGCCCTTCTTTCCCTTGGAAATGTGAAATAAATAGGGCATCCAAAGATTCTAAAGTTTTCCACATTAGTTTCTTTCCCAAGAAGGCTTCTAGAGTCATGTCCTCAATATGCAGTAGTGAGGACTTATGTTATTAACATATATTGTTGCCATGGCTGCTTATCCCCACAAATACATAGACAAACCTTTATCGCTTTTAGTAGTGCCTCTGCTTGGCTCTTCTAATATATTTTTCCTCTCTACTACACCATTTTGTTGAGGATTATGATGAACAATCAACTCCCTCCTAATACTCAAGGCCGACGGTAAAAAGGCAATGAGATTCTGATGTGTATTCTCCTCCACATTCATTTTCAAGGTTTGATTTTCTTTATTCATGGAGGTTCTATCTCTACTTTGAATTTTTGAAACTTGTTGAATACTTCGTCCCTTTGTTCTCGTGGGAGATATAACCAAGTCTTTCTTGAGTAATCATCTATGAATATTATGTAATAAAGAGAACCTCCTAGATACTTTTGACTGGCATCGACCCAGAAATTAAGGAATGCATTAGATCTTAGAATATCACAGATTCATTGTTGTTAGCTTGTATGGTTTGATATATTCTTCCTAAGAGCATTCCTTCATGTGTGTGATCAGCACTCCGTATTCTCTAACCATGTTTTTAGAAAAGAAAATGGTTGATAGTTAAGATGATAATACCTTCTATGCCAAAGTTCATTAACACCTAAGTTCATTGGGATTGACTTCATCATGTACAAGAGCTTCTTCATTTTGTTCTAGTATTCTATATAGGTTTCCTTCACGGGTTCCAATAACCATAGCATTCTCTATGCTGGAGTCTTTGTGCCAAGATAACACTTTTCTCTCTACGAAAGATATTTTGTTTCCTTTGTCTTCTAGGAAAGATATGGATACAAGATTCTTTTCTAAACCAAGTACATATAATACATTGCTCAAATGAACATTGTTACATGTTTTCAACTTGACGGAGGCTTGTCCAAATCCTTCAACTGGGTAAGTTCTTTTGTCTCCAAGCTCTACCTTGTACGATGTCTTTCTTTCATTTAGATTTGAGAGTCTGGCTTGATATCCTATCATATTCCTAGAAGCTCCACTATCAATTATCCACATGTCATCTTCAATCATTCCTGTGAGTGTTGAGTAGTGTAGATGACTAGTCTTTTCATTCATGACTTTGGTTGACTGGTGACTAGTCACACTTTGATCCAAAACTTCAACTTTGACGTTTCTGCCTTCTGAGAGTGCCAAGAGGTGCGTTGGACTAAGGCACACTTGAATACCTTCTTCTTGAGTGATATGTTCCATCATAAGGTGCTAGATCGGGGTTTTAGGGTTTCTGCAACTGCCCTTGCTAGTAACCCTAGTGGCAGTGTCTTGGTAACTGCTCCTACTAGTAAACCCTAGCGATAGTTCTTCAATGAGCTTAGTATCCTAATGGCTATGCTCCCTTCCAGTGGTTAGACTGAATGAAGGATATGTGGGCCCATAACCTGTTAGAATGTGCTCGTTTTACCATAGACAATATCACTATTGTCACCCAACCATAGGCTGAAGCCACCCTCCGAGCACCTTGACCTTGATAGAGAGAAGAATCCTGGTAGCAAACCAATAGCCAAGCAAGGCTAATGCACCAAGAAAGAAGTAACCAAAGTTGATCAGAGAGTCCAACCCCGAAAGATAGAAACAATAGACTTCAGAACTGGTGGCAACACCTTCTCCAGGACTTGCGCATAAGACTGCCAGACTGTAGTGTGCACAAGTGTCTTTCTACGATTCTGAGAAGTTTGTGTAAAGTGAGGACTAGCACCCTGTATTTATACTCGCTCTAGCAGGACTTGCCTGGGCCGACTTCTTATTATGGGTACTAATTAGTTCATATTAATTATCTCTCTTAGTCGACATCTCTTCTAGGGTTACATTCACTTCTTTTCTTTCTTCCAAAATATTCTAATCTTGTCAAAGGTCACAATGGAGGTTGATACCTCTCGAAGCTACCATAATATCAACACTCCCCTCATATAGACCATATATGTTGAGGATGGATATGGAATATCCCAAACTCTTGCTAAAAAACATTGTAAATAAACCTAAATCAATAGAGAAATAATTAGTTAAAAATACATTATTATTCCACCCTGTGATGATATCCATGGACAAACCCTCAAAATCCAGGCTAAAAAATCCCAACCCTTCAATAATATTTTTAGATTAGAGATCAAACAATCCCCTTTCCCTATAGTTTCTTGCAACAAAAAAATATTAGAAAGTTCTAGGTCAACTAATATTTTGAGGGATAAATGTTTGGCTTATCCCCCTAGGCCTCAAATATTCACAAATAGGATCTTCATGGGGAAACCATTAACGTGGCTTATCTCACTCTAAGGACCCCAATGATTAACTTTTGTTTTCCTTAGTTAATGTCAATGATACCTTGCTCTTGAGCTCATTTAATGACCAATGACCTTCCAACCAAGAGGCTTCCACCTTCGACTACCACATCCAAATCCAAACCTCTCGAAAGACATGGCTCCATATTGAGTTGATATTGACTCAATCATAGAGTAGATAAGATAACCTTGATATGGTTAGTGATGGGTTTACCATTGGTGGTTTACAGGCCCATGGTATTGGGCAATACATAGTATCTTCCCATGGGATTATATGTGATAAAGTCTATTTAAAGGCTTGAAGAACTCCATTGTAAAATTCCTCAAGAGGCATGGTGTTTGGCCAGCTTGGACGGGGTCAATAAAGATATATATCTTGAGTGCTAGTTGTCCTAGTCAAGGGTTTCAAGGGTAAATATTGGCTTTATGTGCTTGTTGGTATTTCTATGTGTGTGGATTTTTTGTTGTATTTAATATTTCTCTCTCTAAGAATTAACATGTGGTATCAAAGCTAGGTAGACCTAGACTCTCCAACGAGAGTGGTTGATGCTAAGATACATGTATGGTAAAGTGAGTGACCCGAGGAAGAGATTCATGCATGCAAATTAAAGTGATGGTTCATGTGTTTATGAACCATAGCTAATGGTACATGGAAATGGAACATTTGCAAAAGCACATTGAGGAAGAAGTACTTGATTAAGAAGTGCTTGATTCGACTAATTGTATTTGGAGCAGGACGGATGTTGGTAATGAAGTTGGTTGGTGTTTCATAGTATCATGTGATCCAACATCCAATTGCAAATTATTTATTTTATGGAGTTGATTTTTCATCACATGTAAAATGGGCATATGGTTGTAAGACCTTTTTAGGCATGTGTACCCTTGGTTTGAAAGTTCGTCGTTGTAAAGTCTAGATGTAGACTTGGGTGATAGAGGGGGGCATGTTGTATTCTCATAAACTCGATAAATAAACTTTGAGGGGAAGTAGTTGAATATCCCAAGTCAATTTTAAAGGAGGGAATGTTGGGTTAATCTTCAATCGGTCATATAGTAGATGAGATAACCTTGATACGCTCAATGATGGGTTTGCAGTTGGTGGTTTACATGCCCATGGTATTTTCCCATGGGATTATATGTGATGAAGCCTATTTAAAGGCTTGAAGAACTCCATTGTAAAATGCCTCAAGTGGCATGGTGTTTGGCCAACTAGGATAAGGTAAATAAAGATATATATCTTGAGTATTGGTTTTCCTGGTTAAGAGTTTCCAGGGTAAACATTGGTTTTATGTTATTGTTGGTATTTCTATGTGTGTGGATTTTGTGTTGTATTTTATATTTCTCTCTCTAGGAATTGACACTCCAGATACTTCCATTTCTTGGGACGTAAAATATAGTGCACTCCTAATTCCTCCTCTAGATTGAGAGTAAGAATAATAAGAGTTTGACCCACCCATTGACCCCAAATTATAATGCTCATTAGGGTCAAGCTCATATAAAAGGTTAACTGAACGACGTCTAAAGAATTTGGAAGAATAAGGCGATTTGATTGTCTTAGGGGGCCTACCCCAACATATTTTTATCGGTCTAGGGAGATCAGGCTTGAACCCTTCTAGACCCCCCAAAGGATTAACATTTGAGAAGGAACATGAATGGGAAGAAAATGATTTACTTGAAACATCCAAGTTACCCTTGTTAAGAACCTCGACATTCCCTAGAGCGAATGCTAGAGAAGAGATCTCCAACGCTAAATTAGTTTCTACCTTGATGCCCAAATCGTTTCCCAATTGTGGTTGAGTTTTGACAATTAAGGGAGTTGAGATATTCCCAACAAGTAGTACTACATCTCCTCAACTACCCAAATCAATCTCCTTCGAAAGATGAATGTCAGTAGGGTTATCAGATGCCATCAACTTCTCCTTCACCAAAATGGAAGTAGGTAGCCCTCATTCCTCCACAACGGGCCCTCATCAAATCAACACTTTTCCTCCATACCTTCTTAGTGAATGGTTTCAAGAATTCCTTCAAAACATGGCCATACAAGTGACATCTAGAGCATCGAAAAGGGATGTTAATGTAATCCACGATATGTGTATACAGTTTCTCTATGAAAACCAATTCAATAGATTTGAACAAACCTTTGTTGATGTACATATCTACAATGATCCGAGCTATAGACCTAAATCCATCCTCAATAAAATTGGTGTTTACCATAATTGTCTTATCGAGCTAATTACCTATGGCTCATAGATCCTATTCACTCTAAACTTCCATAGGGACACCTGGAAGTTTGATCCAAATTGGAGTGTCTGCCATTGATTCGATATTAGCATCAAAGAGGGGGTGCCAAGGTTTCATGGACATGTATGACCTGTCCATAAACCATACCTCCTTTAAGACTAAAACAACATCCACCTTTAAGAGAAAAACAAAATTGAGCTAGTCTCTGACTAAAAGTTGAGTCGTAAGAATATAACCAAGACCAGATCCCCACTATCCTTCCATCCATTGAAATAATCAATCCATCCCTACTTGCCTACCCAAGAATTTACCAACCAAAGGACACCCAGACAAGTCCACAATTTGGTCCACTACAATGTCCTCTCCCACTACTAGTGTGAACTCCCCACCATGATTCTTGATAACCCTTTGTTTCTTCTTCTTGGCATGCCCAACATCACTAACATCTCTCCCTCCCTATAGATGTTCCAGAATAACTCTATACCTTACAAATCCAAAACCCACATCCTCTACGTATGCATATAGGAACAACCCCTGAGCTCCAACTTCGTTAGCAAGGTTAGCATCTAGAGAATTCAGAAAAGCGAGAGGATAAAACTATCTTGGGTTGTCCACTAACAGTAAAGTCGGATATGCCATTGAAAGTACACTTGAAGAAGTGTAGTCATGAGGGGGTTCCATAGTACCCACCTGAGATTGTCGCAATCCTGAGAAAGAACCCTTAGACATAAACTCCTCTATGCCATGGATAAGTGAGTTAGAGGAAACCCTACACATCCCAAGCTGAGATATAATGAGGTGACCTCATCACTTTCCAATGAGCCAGACAGTCTCTTTACTAGTGAGGTGACACTTGGCGGGGAGTAGACGATTTTCTCTTATAGTAGATTATTCACAGAGTAGTCAACGAGATGGACCTCGTCATCCATGGTCCCCTCCAAAATGATCACCATAGTTGAGGTGACAATGTTTGAGAGGAATGATTCTATGCGCCGATGCCACTTTTAATAGATTGATCATCATAGGGACCAAATTTTTGGTTCCCTCCATGGATGCTGAAATTATTCGAACTTCTCATGCAGACATTTCGCGCTCCAAGTAACCGTATTTTTTAGGGTTTCCAATGATTCTGTTTGTTGAGACATAATTGAGACATGTTAAGAAATATTTTGGTGCACATATAAAAACGGAGTGGGCTAACTCAGGAGCAATCTTCACTCTGAAGTTACTTTTCTAGCACGTTTTTCGGCGGTCCGTTTTTAAATTTTCGGCTAATCCAAAACTATGATCGATTTTCTGAGCATCTGGGTTGGTTTAAAATGGGGCAAAACCCTCGAGGTAAAGTTCTGAAATGTATGAAACTTTGATCCATGCAAAACTCAGACTACCCTTAAAAATCTGGCTGGATTCAGGCCCATTATTTTGCCTGAAAAGTAGAACTCGAGAGGGAAGATTCCTCTCTAGTTAGCCTACTCCTATAAAAACTAGCAATGGTTGAAGAATTCAAATGGTGGAAACCCTCTGAATCTCCGATCCATTTGTAACAAAGCCCACTTGCAGAAACCCTCAAAATAATTCTCCAACCCCTCTTACATATTTGTCTTCTCTGATCCATCTGTAACAAAGCCCACCTATGAAAACCCTCAAAATAACTCTCCAACCCCTCTTACATATTTGTCTTCATAGAATATAAACTAAGTTGTAAAACTACCATGACATAAAAATGTGAAGTGAAGGCAGAGAGAATGCATCCACGTTTATCAATATTATTAAAGAAATGAAATGAAAAATAATAAAATGATGCCAAAGAAATTAAGACAATAGGGAACAATAGGTACAAAATTTACACAAACAAATGAATACAAAACTACAGTTGCAAAATTATTAAAATTATTAATTTTTTTCACAACAAAGATAGATAGCTTGAATTTCATTATTGGTGACATTCATACAAAGGACAAACCAGCAATCTAAAGTTGTAGAAAACTCCCACCAATATATCTGCTCTATCTGTCTCAAAGGACTTAATGCTACAACGATAAAATATACTTCTTCAACGTCCTCGAATTAGGCGTGGGTGAAACCAACATGTAGTATTATTCTCTTAAAACTTTGTTTCTTTCTTAGTTACTCTCTTCTCTAAAGTGAATGTCTTCAAACTTCCAAATTAATCCCAGGGATTCATGTTTCAGTGTATTTCTCCTCTGTAGAGAGCCCACTGGTTATACCAACTTCTTCTTGTTCTGTGGTGCAGGGGATCGTAGAAATGGTGCCACCTTGAAACAACAACGACACTTACAACTTGAGGCCTCACTCTTCACGTGGGACGCAGGGCACACGTCGTTTCCAAATCACCCCTACTTCTCCATGCTAGCACCACTTTGATGCACAACTAGGCTGCCAACTCTTACACGTTTCATCGGCTTTAGCAGCTTCTCCTTCAACCACTTGTATATTTTGGGGAACTCACGGAAGTCCCCTTTTAAAACCCCGTTGGAAGTTTGCTCACACTCATCTCAACCATGTTCTAACAATGAGCTTGACACCTATAGTCTCTGCGCACCACTCATAAGTGAATAATCCAATAAGTGGAACCTCTTATGATATTTTATTTTAGAATGACGTAGGCTAAATGTTCTAAGAAATGATGATTTTTTTGGGGATATTTGTCCGTTAGAAATTGTTAGATTCATCAGAGTGTCAAAGGGATTTTTCAGCAAGCTGAATCCATTTTTGCATTTAAAAATGGATTTTGAATAACAAAAAATAGTGATTCGTGTAAATTTATATAGTCGAATTCTGAGGAAAAAAAACATTTCGTAAAACAGCTAGACAATAGAGGACATCCCGTACTATAATAACTCCATTGTTTTACAAGTCATCAATCCCCCTACTCTAATCCAATAACTTGGGTAAGGTCATCAATCCCCCTACTCTAATCCAATAACTTGGGTAAGGTCATCAATCCCCCTACTCTAATCCAATAACTTGGGTAAGTTTGACCACCGATAAGTTTTAACACTTTTGTATGTGAATTCCTTGAATCTATGTGATGAAGGGATATTAATTTAAATGGTTGGAAAGTAAGTTTCTTATTCTATCCATTTGATTTTAAATTCTTAATGAGATATTGGTTCATTATGGCTTTCTAGTTGAGTCATGAGTTTCACGTTAGTGTTTCGGGATGTCTCGTCTTTAAATTGAGTTATGAGTTTCATGTCAAGTGTTGACCTACATAGTACTAGCAACTAACCTAGGGTTTATAGTGGCAACCTACCGGATTTGAACATGGGTGAGACTGAATTTGAACATGAGTCTCACCCAAATAGTCTCAACCAGTGACCAATTTCCCTAACTTTAAAAAAAAAAAAAAAATTTGTTTACTTCTTTTTACATGAAAAAATATTTCCATTAACATTTAGACTTTATTCCTCAACATTTCTTAATCAATACTGAGTTGCAATGCTTCTATCACATATATCTTAATGTTTAGGCAATCTTGGAACTTTCTTGTTGGAAGAGTTATGCATTGTTGAGGGAATTCAACCTAGTAGGAAAATATCACCACCCCCACTTAATCAACAAATCATTTGCTCTATAACTTACCAATTAAATAATACAATTTCAATATTTAATAAGATTTCCACGTGAAATATCTAATTCAATAATAATAGAGATGTTCAATTATCTCACTCAAAAGTTTTTCAAAAGCATTAAAATGATTATTTCACTAATAGGATAATTTAAATTCAACTTCAAAATTAATATCTATTTCAATAATATCAATATGATAACATACTAATTAATAAGTTAAATAAATAATTCATATTTATCAAAATTGTTTATTATTATTATTTTAAATTAATTGAAACATAATTATATCTATAAATAATGATCGCGACCAAATGGAACTCGTTTCTTCAAGGGTGACATGTTTTATTGTGTAAGGGTGACATAGTTTATTGTTTTATATCATTAATTAAAATGCAATAATGTCTTTAATAACATCCCAAGGATTATTTGCCAATAGGGATGTTATTGAATATGTCCACTAAGTTATTATTGTGTCCCAATCTTTATCACTAAAGGGAATGTAGTTGTGAATGTTATGAGCCACAAATAACATCTAAAAGTTGGTCATTATCATGGTTATAATTATATACTCTTAAAATCCAATACACCAAACAATGATGTAATAGTGACCAATTTACGAGATCATGGAAGAGTATTTTTTTGAATTTTTTTATGATAAGATGCCAATTTTTTTTATAATGTCTTCACAATTTATCAATCAAGTCTAATATATTCCAACCACAAAAAGAGAGGTGAATCGATAAAGATGTTTTGTTGCATTTCTAATCTTTTATAAGGACATGACAAGTGTTTCTACCCACTAGGTGACACCAACCTTATCCCATGCCAACAATGATAAGGACATCACCACAAGAGTTTCTACTCTTGCCATTATTGGTTACACCAACCTTATCCCATGCCAAACAATGATACATTAGAATAGTCCAAAGAAAACCTCACTTTTTAAATTAGGGTTTGGGGTGATTATGAGATTCAATGGATAAGGGTTGGGAATTTTCCCATACCATTTTCTAATTGCTCAAATCTTTTGAGGAAAATTGTTTGGTAAGTAATCTTAACCTATACCATATGATGCATCCATGATATATTATTTATGCCCACGCCCTCCATGGCAACTTATTTCTAAAAAATGTACCTCTTAAGTGAGGTTATTGGAAGAGTGGATGTGATTCCTTCATCCATGATATATTATTTATGCCCACGCCCTCCATGGCAACTTATTTCTCAAAAATGTAACTCTTAAGTGAGGTTATTGGAAGAGTGGATGTGATTCTTTTTTTAGTGAGGTTATTGGAAGAGTGGATGGGACTCCTTTTCAAGAGAGGTGATTATTCATATGGGTTAAGGATAATGAATCCTTCCTAGGGTTTAGGACAATGACTCCTTGTTAAGTGAAAAGGTGTCTTCATATTTTTTAGATTAATATCTATGGATTGCTTATCATGTTTTTTGTTTTTGAGAAATCTACAAAATCAAGGAATAGGATTTATTTTTTTCTAATTGTAGATCATGGTAAGAGATGATTACACTTTTTTTGGAGAGATAAATTACTTGTGTTTTTTTTCCATCTACTATGGAGTTGTAGCCTCTGATATGGAAGAGATCTACCTTTTGGAATGAATTCATAACAAGATGGAATTTTATATAAGTTTTCGTATCTTTGGATTTTGAATAGTGTTTTCCCTTATGAGAGCATTGACAATTGACTTTTAACTAAAATTTACTTCCAGCATTTGTTGCTATCGTTGATCAATGCCCATCATAACTTTTCCAATATGACTTTGTTAATTGAAATGACATTATTGATTCCTAATCATCTAGGAGGCATGTTGAGAATGACTCTATTGTAGGATACTAATGAAATTTTTTCCATAGAATATTGCTTATCTCTTTTCCATAGGAATGATTTGAATATTTTTTCAATTTCCTTCAATATGATCCACACAAGAGCAGTGAGAATGGAGCACCAACATGTAGGGAGAGAGTGTAGAACTACCTTGATTAGGATTGCTCAAGCACAAATATTTAACTAGTAAGATCTTCAACCTCTATTTTTCCCTTGGATATTGTCTAAGATAAGAATCCATTGGATCATTTTTAACTATCCTCGTGAGGGGGGAATTTCCATATCATGAATGGATTTAGTCTCAATTGAGACATCTAGAATACTAGATACTCTTCCTAAGATAGAGTCTAAAATGTTCCAACCAAATATGTTATAGTTTTCTGACACTCTAAAGCTACTAAGAATGTGCACATAATGGTTTTTAACCTTCTCACACTGCTATGAATGCACCCCAAGAATAAATTATCATCTGTCAATTTGGAGTGGTTTAAGGATATGATCTCTTGGGTAATTTCAATACTAGAAATTAAGTATTGAATTTTTCATTGTTCAAATATTCTTTCTAATATTTGGCCATTTTAATTGTAGTGTACTTAACCCCAAAACTTCAAAGTAATCACATAAAATATAGTGCAAAACCCAAGAACAAAAGAGAAAAGACAGATAAACCCTAAGAAAGATATCTTTGATAATAAAAAATAGAGAACTATGTTAACTTGCCTCTTCAAGGGGGCAACCTCCAAGAGAAATGCTCCAAACAAAATAGAAATTCTTGACAAAACATTACATAGCCTTATACTCAATATATAGTTATCCATATAGAACCTTAACTACCTATGGGTCCCTTATAATGAGGGTTGACCAACTAATTTGGGCCTTATTAATAAAAATGACCATTTTTACAATGAGTGATTGTTAACTAACTATTTAATGGACCTTATTCAAGGAAGGTGACCTCATACATTAATAAAGTATCTAAGTAAGGGGGTTATGATAGGACCCTAACATGCCCTCCCCCTTTGAAAGAAGTGTTGCCCTCAAGGATAAAGGTGAGAAAATTGTTGTAGAACCATTGTTAGTTTCCATGTGGCATCTTTTGGTTGCATATTTTTCCACTGGATCAATACTTCCTTGATTGTGCATTGGCACAACTGGAGCTCTTTGGTATCTAATATTTCTTCTAGCTAGATCCAAATGGAACCTTCTTCATCAATTTTTGGTAGGTTGGTATGCACTTTGCAATTTGATTTGACAACCTTCTTTAAACAAGACACATGAAATATTGGATGAATCTTGGAGTGGGCTAGGAGAACTAGCATGTAGGAAACCTAAACAATGTGTTGTATGATTTGATAGGGACCATAGAACTTGGGAGCTAGTTTACGGGGAACTTTATTTTTGAGTGATTTTTGTTTATAAGGCTGCAGGTGAAGAAACACTTGATCCCCTTCGTTAAAATAATGTTCAGATATATGTTGATCAACTTGTTTTTTAATTCGATTTTGCGCCATAACCAAGTTGTCCTTGAGGATACGGATAATGGTTTCTCTGGTGTGAATCATTTTATCTATTGCATGAGCCTTGGAGGTGTCTGGTTCATAGGATGCCATTGAAAAGGGTTTTGGGCCATAAATTGCTTCATATGGTGTCATTTTGGTAGCTCCATGATAAGTGGTGTTGTACCATCATTCGACAAGTGAAAGCCATTGTGCCCATTGGTGTGGCTTTTCGGAAGCAAAGCATCTCAAATAGATTTTGAGCACTTATTGACCACTTATGTTTGACCAAGTTTCAGGATAATATGTAGTGCTCATATTCAATTATGTACCTTGAAGTTTAAATAACGCATGCCAAAACAATTCAGTGAATGTGGGGTCCCGATCTGAGACAATGGAAGTGGGCATACCATGTAGATTAAATAATTAATCCATGAAGGCCCGAGACACTAAGGAATGAGTGAAAGGATTAGCTCGGGCACAAAAATGAGTATCGTTTGAAAGACGATCAACAACCACCATGATGATTGATTTTTTACCCACTTTTGAGAATCCCATGTTAAAATTAATTGAAATGTTTGTCCAAATCTGTGTTGGGATTAGTAGTGGTTGCAATGCCCCTAGGATGTTCACCGCCTCTCCCATGTTTCTTGTTAAAATTTTTGGTATGTTCGTTTAACCATAGACGATGTCACATCATTTTCACCCAACCATTGGCACAAGGCCAACCCCGAGCACTCTAACCTTTACTTAGAATAATTTCTGCAAGCCTGCTCCAGAACCAACAAATAAACCCTAATTGTTAAATACAACAACAACTCAAGACAAGTAGAGCACTCCTTCTCCAGGGTAGCACACAAGAGAGAGAGTCCCCATATCCACAGAACAAGTACCATACACAACCACAACAGTTGCAGTTGCACTACTCTCTCAAACTTGCGCCATACTTGGAAAGAATATCACTAAGAGTATCACCAAGAATGTCACCAAGAGAATCACCAAAAATATCACCAAGAGAATCACCAATAGAATCACCAAGAGAATCACCAAGAATATAACTTGATAGCACTAGAGAGAGACCAAGACCAAGAGATGACCATACACCAATATTCCTCCTTGCAGTCGCAGTTGTAGCTACAACGACAACTCTCCACAAGACTTGCGAACTTTCTGGCTCTCCAAATGAGCTAAAACGTCATGTATTTATATTAATATGCCTAGTGACTTTTTTCGCTGGGCCGACTTGACTTTCTGGTAATTATATTTTTTGTTTATCTTTTTTCCGTGGAGTCGACTTGTATTTTTGGAAGATAATAATCTAATATTATTATTCTGTTAGGCCGACTTGTCTTCTAGGGTTTCCACACATTTGTTTAATGGTTCACTTGCTTCTGAAATATTCTATTCTAAGTCAAAGGTTACACGTGGAGGTTAATACCTCCCGTAGCTACCAAAACATCAACATTTCTTTGGCAAGCATCACAAGATGCTACGAAGTCTTTGATATTTGTTTTCATGTCATCCCAAAAGAATGAACTCGTAGTTGTTTCATAGGTTACAAGTCATCAATCCCCTAGTGTAATCCAATAGCGTGTGTAAGTTCTACAATTTGACACTCTTTATGTTAATTGTTTTAACATTTGTGATCGAGGGGTAATAGTTTGAATGGTTGGAAGGTAGCTTCATACTTTTTCCATTTTAGTTCAAATCTCTAATGATACATTGGTCTATTATGGCTTTGTTGGAAGGGTAGGAACCATCAAGATAGAGATACCTCTTATGGGTGTTTTGGGATGTCTCATCCTTGAGTTGTAAGTTTCATGCTAGGTGCTAGCTTGTGGGCGGTTGACAACCAACCTAAGATGTATAATGGAAACTAATTGGATTTGGACATGGATCTCACTTAGATAGTCCCAACAAGTGTCTAATTCCCCTAGCTTTGAAAAAAAAAAAAAAAAAATTACTCTTTGTGACATGAAAACATCTTTCTATTAATGTTTAGACCATATCTTTATTATCCTTCACCAATTGAATAATATGTGGGAACATCTAAATACTTCTTTTAACTATTAACATTTCCCAGTCAACATTGAGTTGCAATGCTTTCATTACATGTGCCTTGACATTTAAGCAACCTTAATGCTTCCATGTTGGAGGAGTTATACATGTCATTGTGTTTGGGGAATTGAACCTGGTGGAGAAATATCACCACCCTCACTTAACCAACTAATCAATCTCTCTTTAACTTGCAAATTAAATAATATAGTTTATTTCAATATTTAATAAAGTTTTTACTTGAAATATCAAATCAAATCTAGACACGTTCAAATACCTAATTTTAAAAGGTTTTCAAAATCATAAGATAAATGTTTCACTAGTCGATAAAACAACTTAACCTTAACTATAAAATTAAAATCTTTTTTATTAATATTAATATGGTAATATAATAATTGGATAAATAAATTGTTAATATTTTAAAATTTAATATTTATAAAAAATTATATTGAAATTATATTTATTTTTTAACTCATTGAAACATATTTGTGGATAATGATTATTGAACCAAATGGAACTCATTTCCGAAGGGTGACATAATTTATGTTTTTTATATTATTAATTAATATACAATAATGTTTTTAATAACATCCCAAGAATTAGTTGCCAATAGGGATGCTATTGAAGATCCACTAAGTTATTATTGCGTCCAAGTCTTTATCACTAATGGGGATGTTATTTGTTACAAATAGTTAATAGGTTGTAACTATAGATTCTTAACATTCAAAACACCAAAGAGTGATATAATAGTGACCAGTTTGATATGACATCATGGAAAAGTATTTTTTGGACTTTTAGGATGATAAAATGGCAATTTTTTTATACCAGTTATCAATTGAGTCTAATATATTCCAACCACAAAAAGAGATGAACCTATAATGATGTTTTGTTGCATTCCTATTCATGTTGTGTTTCTTGCCACCAAGTTACACCAACCTTATCACATGCCAATAATGATAACTTTATCCCATGCCAACAATGACAGACCACAAGAGTTTCTTGCCATCATGACCACTTTATCCCATGCCAACAATGACATGACCACAAGAGTTTATTGCCATCATGGTTACACCAACTTTATCCCATGCCAACAATGATAGATTGGAATACTCCAAAATAAAAACTCACTTTCCATCATGATTACACCTACCTTATCCCATGCCAACAATGATAGATT
>SNQJ01S0004275.1:84232-104420 GCA_010110895.2 Picea sitchensis
CTTATGAACTACCCAATTAGAGCTCCCTTGACTCTTTTTATTTTAAGTATATAGGGGCTTCCGCAGTGCAAGATATTAGATATTATTTTTGGGATTAACTGTGTAGTGCCATAACCAAATTGTCCTTGAGGATACATATAATGGCTTATCTAATATGAATCATTTTATTACTACATGAACCTTGGAGGTGCCCAGTGCATAGGATGTCACTGACACGGGGTTTTGGCCATAACCAACTTCATATGGTGTCATTTTGGTAGCTCCATGATAAGTGGTGGTGTGCCACCATCCGACAAGGGGAAGCCATTGTGCCCATTGGTGTGGCTTTTCGGAAACAAAGCATCTCAAATAGGTTTCTAAGAACTTTTGACCACTTTTGTTTTACCATCAGTTTGAGGATGATATGCAGTGCTCATATTCAATTGTGTACCTTGAATTTTAAATAGCTCCTGCCAAACTTTGCTAGTGAATGTGGAGTCTCGATCTGAGACAATGGAAGTGGGCATACCATGTAGCTTAAATATCTAATACATGAAATCATGAGCCACTGAGGAAGGAGTGAAAGGATGAGATAGAGCATAAAAATGAACAACTTTTGAAAGAAGTTCAACAACCACCATGATGATTGATTTGTTACCCACTTTTGGGAGTCCCACAATAAAACCCATTGAAATGTATGTCCAAATCTATGTTGGGATTGGTAGTGGTTGTAATTCCCCTAGGATATTCACCATCTCTCACTTGTTTCTTTGGCAAGCATCACATAATGCTATGAATATTCACCATCTCTCACTTGTTTCTTTGGAAAGCATCACATAATGCTATGAATTCTTGGATATATGTATGTCATCCCAGAAGAATGAATGCTTAATTATTTAATATATTTTATGAAATCCAGAGTGACCTACTATCAGTGATGAATGTAGATCCTCTAAGACTCATTTTTTTAGGGCTAAATCTATTTCTAGAGAAATGTGCCCTTTATACTGCAATGGATATTATCACCATGTATAACTTTTAGGTGGGTTTAGATCTACCTTAAGTCATTGGATGAGTTTCCTTAAAGTATTATTTACTACCCATTCCCTACAGGCCTCCTCGAGCCATCCTGGGCTTGGTAATGATAAGGAAAGGAGTGACCCATCCTCCTCATTTTTTCTTGATAAAGCATCAACCAAAAAATTCTCTTTACCGTTCTTATATATGACCTTATACTCAAACCCCAACATCTTGGTGACCCGTTTATGTTTCTCTGGTGAAGACAACCATTGTTCAAGGAAGTACCTCAAACTATGATGGTCAGTATTGATATGAAAATGTGTCCCTATGATATATGGGTCTTAGGTCTTCATTACATGAAGGATAGCCATCATTTATTTCTCATATGTGTATTTTCCCAAATTGAAGTCACACATTTTTTTATTGGTGATCCAATGGGTGTCCTTCTTGCATCAATACTACTCTAAGACCTCTACCTGAAGCATCACATTCCAAGACAATATTCTTATTAAATTCATGCATTTCTAATATTGGAGTAATGCACATGGCATCCCTTAAAGTTGTGAATGCATGTGCTACTACTTCACTCTAGACAAAGGAATTCCTTTTAAGGAGTGAATTTTGAGGAGTTGCAATTTTGCCATAAGTTTTTACAAATTTGTGGTAGTAACTTGTAATTCCTAAGAATCCCCTCAATATCTTCAGTTTTTTGGGATGGGGCCAATATTGCATAGCCGCCACTTTCTTGTGATCAACTCATACTCCCTCTTGACTTACAATGTGGCCCAAATGCTCAACTTTAGGAGCCCCAAAAGAACATTTGGAGCACTTCACAAATAATTTATTGTCTCTAAAAAGTTGCAAGGACTTATCAACGTGCTCTATGTGTGATTCCCATGCTTTACTATAGATCATGATATCATCAAATAAGACTAGCAAAAAATTGCATAGGAAGGGTTTGAAAATCTTGTTCATGAGGCTCTGAAAAGTGGATGGAGCATTGAAAAGGTTTAAAGGCATCACTAGAAACTCATAATGAATTTCATGTGTTCTAAAGGTTGTCTTTGGGATGTTTCCTCTTTCATCTTGATTTGGTGGTATCATGAACGTAGATCAAGCTCAGTGAAAACATTTACTCCATGAAGTTCATTAAGGAGATCATCAATAACAGGAATGAGAATCTTTTTCCTTAATTGTCAACTTATTGAGGGCCCAAAAATCAGGACACATGCGTCAAATTCCTTCCTTCTTTGATACTGTGACTACTAGTGATGAGTAAGGGCTTATACTGAGATGTATCTCCCCTACCTCCAAAAACCCGTGAATTATCTTTTCTATTTCATTCTTTTGTGAAAAAGGGTGTCGATAAGGACATACGTTTGGTGGTTGACTTCTTGGAATCAACGAAATTCCATGGTCATGATCTCCTCAAGAAGGAGGTAAGCCCTTTGGTGTCTCAAATATCTAATGATGTTTTTCAAGGACTAGCTACAAGTCTGGGTGAATTTGTTGTGTCGGGTTATCCATAACCTTTATCACATTAAATTGGGAAATAATTGTAGAGTGGCCTTTGTTTAATAACTTCTCCATATGATGGGAGCTAACTATTTCAGGAGAGCTTGCCTAAATCCCTTGAAGGGTGTGTACATGACCCTCTTTAGTGAAACTCATATAGAGTTCTTTGAAATCCATTGTGATTGGTCCCAATGTGTGTAACCATTTTTCCCCTAGTACTATATTACACCCACCCATATCGCTGGAAAATAAATGGGTTTTGAGTTGATAATTTCCCATCTGGAGTTGTACATTTTCACATCTGACCCCACATTTCATGATCATGATTTGAAAGTTGTGCACCGATTGTTCAAAACAATAGGTTTATTTTTCCACTCTCTTGTGAATGAAATTGTGAGTACTACCACTATCAAATAGGATTACGACTTTCTAGTGCTTGATGTAACCCATGAGTTTCAAGGTTTATGGAGTCAAAGTTCCTAATAGCGCATGCAAGGAGATGAATGGTTATTCGTGAGAGAATGGAGGTTCAATATCTGCCTGAGTTTGAATTTTGGTGTCTTAAAAATATAACTATGGTGTCTCTTTGGTACTTATGTCTTTGGTCGGGGCTTCAATGGTCACATCAATTTGGAACAATTTATGTTCTTTACCTTGATGATATGGAGCAATCACAGTTATAGTAGAGTCCTCGTCTTTGGCAATCTTTCATTTCCACTAGAGACAACTTTTTAACTTTCAAGGGATGAGTAGGCATTGTTATTGGGGAAGTACTTTGGGGAAGGTGGGTGCAGGGAATGAAGTTTTTTTTTTTTTTTGCATTCATCACTGTCTCTACTTCTAGGTCCCTCTTAGTCGCTTCTAACCATGTAGTAGGACACTACATTCTAACTTGTGCTCAAATATCCTCATTTAGTTCGTTAATGAAAATTATTTATAGAAAGAATATATTAAGTTCTCTGTACGAATGACTATTTTCTCAAATGATACCATAAAGTCTGTGACGAAGCTTGTTTGACGTAACTTGGTAAGTTGCCCCAAATATTGAGTATCTCTCTTGAAACATGCAGAGATAGATTTATCAATTGACTCCAAGCAATATAACCTGCGTATGTTTTTTTATACCATTCCCACCATTTCCATCATTATGGATCTAGATACAGGACCCCCACCCTTAATTTTATCCTTTCATCAGTAATTCCCTAGAGGGTGAAGTAATGTTCCATCTAGGTGACCCATCCTGATGGGTCATAACCATCAAAATATTTTAGGTCCACCTTATGAGAAGGGTGCCATATATTATAATCCATTAGTCTATTGTTGTGTGGAACCAAAGAGGGTTGTGAGTGGATAAATAGTCATGAGTTATAATTTTCTTCCTAGAGTGGCTCAATGCATTGTGCAAACCGGTCTTCTTCTTCTAGTATGCCTTGAGTTGTCATAGGTGCCAACTTCTGAGTCAATTGTTTTACCAAGATCTCCATATTTTGATCCCAAATGGTCACAAAATGTTTAATAACAAGGATATAGTCATGAAGACTCATAACTTGATCCTCCATTTGATCCAATCTATTGGTAGTAGAGAGAGTGGCCATTGTTTTTAGGGATTTGGTATGAGGTGGTTTATAGGTATCCACCATATGTGAGCTCATAGAGAAAGCTGATTGGGTATTAAGGACAAAGGAGTATTAGGTGGTATATCTCTCTCATACACTTGTGGGTTCCAATAGTACTACTTGTCTTGATATCTTAGGGAACTAGCTAAGGAGGCTCAATTGTGCCCTTATCTGTACTACTTGACTACCTACTAGAGAGTGATCTCACTGAGTGTTTTTCTTGGTGTACTATAGAAAAAATATGATTAATTATCTTATCTAAAGTGGGTTTCAAGTATGCCTAGGGGAATTACTATATACCCAAGGGTATGTGGAAGTGAGATTCCATATACATTTATTGTTTGATGCAATACTACTCGAAGGGGTACCAACAGGGGTTACACGGGTTTCCAACAATGTGATTCCACTTGTATTTCCTATGTGTATTCTTCCACTACCATATTTTTTCCTATTGAATGATATATCACTGTGTTATTTAAAGACACCGGAGCACATATCCAAAAAAAAAAAAAAAATTATGAGCTTGCTAACCCAAGAAAAAACTCTTAAAATCACCAAAAAATAACTTGTGCATGGTAGGGTTTGAGGTTGAAAATGTAAAATGATCACTACTTTTGCTATACTTATTGGATTGGTTATTATGACCCCAATTATGAAATTCCACAGCTTCTCTGGATCTACTGGCATTGGTTTGACTGAAATATATGCACTTATCAAAAGATATCCAATTTGCAAAATTGGCGGCCTTCCTAGAAAATACCCTAAAGGAAGGTTGATTTTAAATCAATGATATCTCTAATTCCCGAAATCCATTTTGGAAAAAAAAAATTGAAATTGGGATTTTTTTCGAGAGAAATTCATATCTCAGGATGGATTGTCCAAATTATACACATAAAGTTTTAGAAATCAACTCGAATTATGTTGTCCTCTTTTTTCTGTTAAAAAGCAGTAAGAAGAAAATAATTCCCCACTTTGTGCCCAAAAATTCTCCCACTTCATGCCAAAGAAAGATATTTGATACCACTTGTAGTGTACTTAACCCCATAAATTCAGATTAATCACAAAAATATAGTGCAAAACTCAAGAACACTAGAGAAAAGAGAGATAAACCCTAAGAAAGATATCTTTGATAATAAAAAATAGAGAGATATTTTCACTTGCCTCTTCAAGGAAGAAACCTCCAAGAGAAATGCTCCAAATATACTAACAATTCTTGAAAAAATATTACATAACCTTCTACTCAATCTATAACTATCCATAGAGAATCTTAACTACCTATGGG
This sequence comes from Picea sitchensis, assembly GCA_010110895.2. Classification (NCBI taxonomy): domain Eukaryota; kingdom Viridiplantae; phylum Streptophyta; class Pinopsida; order Pinales; family Pinaceae; genus Picea; species Picea sitchensis. Next base: position 89,645 of record SNQJ01S0004275.1, read on the forward strand.
CCCCTTATAATGAGGGTCGACCCACTAATTTGGTCCTTATTAATAAAAATGACCCTTTTAACAATGAATGACTATTAACTAACTATTTAATGGGCCTTATTCAATGAAGGTGGCCTCATACATTAATAAAGTATTTATCCAAGTCGATATCGGTGGCCACCCACCTATTCCACTGGGTCAGAGAACAATTTCCATTTTGGTAGTTTGTTTTACAGTTTTCGGGTCCCAAACTTCCAAGGCCGTTTTTAGGCACTAAACGACATTTTTTGGGCTCATCAATGCCTAAAATGTAGTTGGAGGTAGATTCTAGGTCGAATGGAATATGTACTCCTTGGATATACCTTTCCAACAGTGTATCGATCACCCCAAACAGAGATCATATGAAAAAATCTATGCCCTCGGAAAGTTGACATATCAACTACCCCCATCGAGGCCCACAAGCCTTTTGGCGTTTCATCTCCCAAGGTTAGGGTCTGGGATTTTTAGGGTTTTCTTATTTATGTTTTATGTTAAAAATTCCTTTGGTGCCTCATTTTACTCATCTTCTTACGAATGAGCATATCCATCACATCTCTTCTCAGAGATAAGTTATCAATAATAAAATAATTAAGTATCAATAATAAAGTATTTTGAACTTGCTCACTTTCAATGTAAAGTAATGCACAAGTAAATTAATTTAATGGACTTAAAATACTCCTACAATATAAGGAATAATCATGATTAATGGACTTCAATAATTTATGTATGCTTTAAATCTAAATTTGACAACCAGCTAAAGAATACTTATAAAAATACTTGCCAAGGTAAAATATTTAATAAGAATTTGGAATAGGGAGACAATTTAATTTTCCAAGTTTTTTTGAGATTCAAAATCACTCAAATAATTGTCAAGGTAGAAGATTTAATAAGAATTTGGAATAGCAAGACAAATTAATTTTCCAAATTCTTTTGAGATTCAAAATTGCTCAACATTGTATTGTGTGTTGTGGAGATATCAGGGAAGTTCACCTTTGGGTCAGTCCTCTACAGTTTTGTTTTAGAGAGGGTTGTATTATTGTGCCCATAGGTGATCTTAGATCAGCCACCTATTCAAGAGTCGCATTGATGCAGTGGGCACACATCTTGGCTCACCATAGAGGTGGAGAGGTTGGCCACTATTTTACTGGTGATTTTGAGAGGATTTAGAGGAAGATACCTTGGATCATTTTGGAGTAACGATATGTTGGTATGGACTACTACCAGAACCTGGACATGGTCCTACCTCTGAGGGAGGTTTGGAACCATCGAGGTGATTCTTTGCTTATATTTTCTTGCATTTTGATGGTTTTTGGTTTGATTTCATGCATAGGACTGATGGATTACTTATGCTTATGTGCTTGCAGATGTTGAACTGAGAGGGTGTGGGGAGGAATTTTCTTGTGCCGAGGTATGGGAGGCCCAAGGGGGTGAGGTGAGGACTCGGAGTTGACATCATCGCGATGACCCTAGGGCAGGTCCATCTCATGCCCCAACTAGAGATGTTGTTGCAGAGCTACATCGTGAGATGGATGACTTGCGACAACGTTTTGACCAGGTGTTACGAGGTGTTCCCGAGGCACGCTAGCCCCACATCCAGGACAATGAGGTCTTAGAGTATTGTGTGGGGGGTAGACCAAAGTGGAAAGATTTGGTGCACCATTTTTTATGGCTGAAGAAATGGTGACTGGTCACTTTCCTCCGGGAGGAGGGGTTCCCCCAACTGGCGAGAGACCACCAGCAGATCCACCTGCTAGAGAATTTTTGGAGTTAGGGGCACCATAGGTGTTGGATGATATCTATGGGTTGAGCCCAATGTTTTGTACTGCTATGTAGAGGGGGCATAGAACCCCCCCCCCATTTTTGGGACACTTGAGTACATTTTTTGAGAGTTAGGACCAACTTTTTTTGGATGCTAGATGTTTTGTATCTTATTTTTTGTGAAAAATTATGGCATTATATATATATATATATATATATATATATATATATATATATATATATATATATATATATATATATATATTATGATATTTTCGGTTTTCTGTCGTATTTTACATGTGTGATGTGATGGTATGATGTTTCGGTTTTCTGTCGTATTTTACATGTGTGATGTGATGGTTTTTTGTTCCTTATGTTTACCCTATGATGGATGAGATCGATTATGCTAAAATGTTTTGTTTAATGTGATAAATTCCAATCTAGGACTTGATTAGCCATGTGATACGCAACTTGATTTAGATGTCTAGGAATATGTGTGAATGTCATGGATTTAAAATTTTGTGATAACAATATAACTTGTGTGTACTTGTGAAAGAGGAAAGGATCGCGTACTCAGTACAGATTGTTTAGTTGTAGAACAACAAGTTGGGAATCTAAGAGGACGCTAAGGTGGCGGGTATAAAGATGACTAGCCTCTGCGAGGAGACCAATGATGATGGCATACTCAGTTTGGTTGTTGGTGGTGAGCCCTATACATATACCACTAGAGTGGAGTAGCACATGCATGGGGGTGTAAATGGCCCAAGTTATCAAGGAGATATTCCAATTCCATCGACTAGATGCAGCATCGACGTACCCAATGTGGTAAGCGGGTTAATGATTCATATGTCAAAACAAGGACAAAAGATCAGACATATTACTTGGAAGGTTTTGAAAAAAGATTAAAAACACTAAAAAAATGAAGAAACCAAAGGTAGAGTGGCTACACTAGGGGTAGAATTTCTTCAAGTATAACCCATTGACAGGGTCTTTGAGGTTAGGGCCTTCTAGGTGGGCCAAGATGTAGGATCCCTTTGTGAGGCAATGTCGGATGATAAATGGACCCCACTAGAGGGACTTAAATTTACCATGGCCTAAGGTATCATGAGCGATGTCATAGGCCAACACTAAATCACCTTCGCTAAATGAGTGAAGGTTGACTTGGATATTGAAGACTATTTTGGAATGTTTCTTGGTCGGCTCATCATTTTTAAAAGAGGATATTCAGTCATCATCGAGAGATTCTAGGATAAGCAATATTCACTCCATAGGAGTGGTGTCTGGTAGTAATTTGATTGCAGTACATAATATGGGTATTTTTCACTTGATGGGTAGTACGGATTTGATCCCATGAACAAGGTGGAATGGTGTAAAACCAATGGGGTTTTGACTATCAAGGGATATTCCCACAAAGCTGAAAAAAATATGTGATGCATGTTGGTTTTTTTCTTGTCTATGGTTATCTGCAACATGGTTTTGAGGACTTTGTTGACTTCCTCGACTTTCCCATTATATAGTGGGTAGTATGGTGAATAAAATTCATGAGTAAGTACTAACTTGGAGGATAGCTCGACGAACACTTTTTTCTCAAAGTGTTTTCCATGATCTGACACGAGCTGCAAAGGGAATCCAAAATGAGTGATGACATAGTTAAAGAAGAATCGAGCTATAGTATCGACCATGTTGTTGAACGTAGGCATAACATTGGCCCATTTGGTGAAGTATTCAATTGTGACTATGATGTATTTGTTCCCATTATTGGATGGGGGTTTGCAAGTCATAAAATCGATACCCCATTTGAAAAAGGGGTCAACGGTGATAACAAGATGCAGGGGATATGGTAGAGCTATGGATTTATGTGTGTATAATTAATATTTTTCACAGTGCTTAACTGCGTGGATGCAGTCATGAAATAAAGTGGGCCAAAAATAACCCACCATCACCACTTTTTGGGCGGTAGACATGCCAAAGAGTTGTTCTCCGCACGTGCCACTATAAAAATCATTCAATACTCTCTTTGCTTCTTCAATGGTGAGACAATGACGAAGCATGGTATCTACCCCCCTACGATAAATAACATATTTGATGAGGAGGTATCGATGGGATTGATGGTGGATATATCGACAATCATCGTGAGAGAGATGAGGACCGAATTTATGTATTCACAAGTACATGAGGATGTCATCGTACCGTGGGTCATCAAAAAAAATAAAGAACAAATGTTCATCTGGGTAATTCTCATTGATAGGGGTGTCTTTGGAGTATGATGGAAGATCAACTACCATCTATACAAGAACAAGGGTCTTCTTTCTTTGAGGAGTTGTGAGCTCTAGATCATATTCCTGAAGGATTATGATCCATCAAGAAAAAAATTCATTGATATGGCATCGACTAAGTAAGTAATGCATGGGAGTAGAATCTTCCATGACTTTGGTAGTGCAAAGCAAGATGAAATGGTATAGTTTTTGGACTATGAGAACAATCGCCAAGGCCAATTTATCTTAGTGATTGTATCTCAAAGGTGGCCCTAAGAGGTTTTTTTGATGTAGTAAATGACATTCCCGCGCCCATCATCACCTACCTATACTAGAACTCCTGCAACTGACACCTTTGAGGATGACATTTACAAGATATAATCCCTATAAAATTTTGGGGGACTAATCAAGGGGGATTTACTGAGCACATATTTCAATGAACGGAAAGTTGCTTGGGCATGTTGATCCCATATGAATGGGATATCTAGGAATAGTAAGCATGAGAAGAAATGGGCGTGAGATGCACAACCCAAAACAAAGTGACGTAATAAGTTGGCCTTTCTCTGAAGGCTTTGTAGTTGGCACAAATTCTTGGGAGGAGAGATATCATTAATGGCCTAGACTTTGAGGGGGTCCAATGTGATGCCTTGTTGGGAAATGATGAATCCAAGTAAGCACCTGACTACGACACATAAATGAGAGGGTTCATACAAACTTTATACCAGAAAAATCTGGGAAAGATAACCCACAAGTCTTCCAAGTGTTGAGATAGCTTCTTGGAACGAGAAATGAGGTCGTCCAAGTAAGCCAGGATGATATGTGTGATATCATGGAAAATATATGTCATGACTCACTAGAATTTGGCGTCGGTGTTTTTTATCCCGAAGGGCATGACACGATAGGAAATGGTACTCCATGGGGTAGTGAATGTAGTTTTGTATTGATCTTCATGCAGTATATGTATTTTATTGTATCCGAAAAACCCATCCATAAATGAAAGTACTTCATGTTCGACAAAAGTGTCGATAACCTAATCTATGAAAGGGGTTGGAAATTTGTCTTTGGGACAAGATTAGTTAAGGTCATGGAATTAAGTGTAAACCTGAATGGTTCCATGCTTCTTGTTAACTGTAACAAGATTTGAGACCCAAGAAGTGTATGAAATGGGGTAGATGAACCCTGCAAAACGTAACTTATCGATTTCGGTTTTGATAGCCATGTTTAGTGGTCATTTCTTTTTACGAACAATGGAAACATCAGGCCATGTGTTGATTCAATGTTAAAAAATGGTTGGGTCAATCTCGATCATTTCAGTATAGGACCAGGAAAATATATTCCTAAACACTTGAAAGAGATATCTGTAAGATGTGACCTCTTTGGGGGAGCAGGCAACACTGAGAGTGATCTCTTCGACAATGTCGGGTTTGGAAAAGATGTTTATTTTGACTATAGGGGATATGTTAGCCATGTTCCCTTCTTCAAAGTTAGGAGTGGGGATTGAGTTTTTGAACCAATCCACATGCCTTGGAGGTATTTAGTTTCGATTCCACACACATGGGTGTCAATGTTATATTGAAAGGCTTCTCTGGATAAGAAAAAGGATCAGTGATGTAGTGCATCCCAAGGATAGTCAGGTGTGGTCATGGTCAATAAGATATCTTTATATGATTAAAATATGTGAGAAAATAATGGATCATTAGAGGTATGAACAAGCGAGTGTCGCATGATGGCACCAAGCGTTTGACCCAAGTTGTTTATGATATTGGGATTTATGGAAGTTGTAGAAGTTGGATATTCACAAGTAGGTGATGTTTGTGAAGAGTGGGCGTTACGTTTCACTAGGACAAGTGGTTCGATGGGAGGAGGGTGGGAATCCTCACTAGATGAAATGCACCATATATTAATATGTGTGTGTGGATCATGTGTATTGGGTGGAGGAAGATTATCTCGTGAAGTACTTACTGGAGAATTAGGTGGGTTTGGAGGGAATTCTTTTGATCACCATGGTATATGAATTATTGGTGGGACCAAGGGTAAAAAAAAAATCTCCAAAGGATATATGATGGGATTTATCTGGGTGGGCACCATCAAGTTTGGGGAAGGTGTGGTTGGAAGGGATGTTCAAGCACTTTGGAGGGAAGTAATGTAACGAACCTTGTATTGGACAATGAGGGGGAACATGTACGTAAAATGGTCCATCTAGTTTCATAGCACACACTAACATCCCATCCATTCATTTACTGATGTGGATATATAGAAGATGTCAATAGTCTTAGCATCAGTGGGGGGTTCCTAAGAGGGATTGAGAAACAATTTTTGTCGCGTTGTTACTAAGGTTTCCCGGAATTGGGGTAGGGATGGGAAATGATGAGTGTAATGACCATGCTCGGAGCAAATGGAACATGCAAATTTGGTGTGAAGAACTTTCATGTGTGAGGAAGAAGGTTATTTGTAGTGGTGGTGGTTGAAGCTATTAGGGTAGGGAGCAATGGTGCTACCTTAGGGAGTTGAATTAGATTACATAATTTGGGTAGTGTGGGGTAGAGATTGGTAGGGTGTCCGAGTATTGCAAAAGGTGCACATGGTGGTTGGATTCAGGGTTGAGGGGTGGACCCATTATTTTTCTTCTTTCCCCCTTTGTTGGTATCTTTTCCCCCAATCGTGTGACCAGTTGGAAGAGTTGGTGTTTGAACCAATGATTTCATCGGAAAATCTTCTGATTGAGGTGGAAGGGATGGTACCGATACCATAGATAGTGGGTCAAGATACCAAATGGGTATGGAGATCACCATGTTAGGCAAGGTGAGGGTAGAAACAACCTAATAGGCTGATACTATGGATGGTGGATAGAAGAAAGGTATTTGAATTATGGCATGAGTGACCATTTTCCAAACTGGTATCTGAACAATCACGAGGTGATGTTCTGGAAGGGATTGCAAAGTAGCCATTTTAGGAGTAGGTTGAGGTGCATATTCCTCTGAGGAGGGATCATCATGAGATTCAACACCATCTGAAGATACGACAAAAACTTGGGAATAATCTGTGGGAGGGAGGATAGGTGGATTCCCTTGGTAAGACCCCACAAAGGATGGGTCTCAAAAGATTCCAGGTCCGACGTCTATTACTTGCAAGATATATGAATTGGATCATATGAGAGGTAGGACATTATCTATGTTACTCGAATGATTGGGTTCATAATGTGATATTTGGTTGATAGTGACAATATTTCCATTGTGGGGGAATATCCTGGTATGGAATACAGATGAGGAAACGACTTTAATGGCATACATGTAATTTCACCCAAATAGGATATTGTAATCCAATGGGGCATTGATGACTTTGATATCGATCAGAATCGTAGTTCCCCTGAGATTGATAGGAACATTTTGGTAGATGCCTTCAGGCTACAATGGGCGACCATCATATTCCCTGAGAGTGATGGTAGAGGGGATGAGATCAGGTGATCCAAGTTTTTTCCATATTGTTTTGGACATGATACATGTGGAGACCCCTCCATTGACGATGCACCAATGGAATATTTGTTTGCTAATATTTTTTTGGATCTGGAAAGATACTAAAGTGGGGAGGCATGGTTCAACATTATCCAGATCAAAGGTAATTAGACGGGTATCTAATGGGTCGACTACCCCCAATGTTGAGAATAAGTATTTGCTTTGCGAAGGACAAGTTTGTACGACCTACAAGACAAACATGGCTTCTAGATATTGGGCCAAGTCATTGACTAAGCTATAGCTATGTGATGTCTTAGTATGTGGGTTATGTACATTCTGACATAGAGCTGTGTGGGGTACTCGAGGGGTAGATTACATGCTAGGACGGGGGATCATCAAAGGTTGGTATATCGATAATTGGGGTGCTTCTGACTTGGTCAGGATGGAATTGGGAGGCATGTTGTATTGGCAGTTGTGTGTTTGTAGGACTATTTACTCTTCGATGGTGAGGAGGATACTTCAATCTGCAGGGTTCCCATTTTGAGTTTTTCATGGGTTAGGATACTGCCCTATTTGTTGTGTGGTAGGGATAACTTCTTGTTGAGTATTGATGACATATTGATAAGGAATTAGGTTCAGTAGAACCATTGGTGTTTGAGGTTGTGGGTAATTTCTTGGAACCTGCGGAGGGCCATGTGGGCTAGGGGGTCTTTGTGTGTTCATGGTTTCCTTCATTTGCTTGTAATCAACAATCTGAGGGAATTGGTGAGTATTAATACCATGTTCACTACATAATGCGCAAGGGAAATTAGTCTGAAGGTTATTTTTCTTCCCTTGGTGTTGTTGACCATTTGTATTTCCACCATTCTGGTTTTGATTTCCCCTTGCTAGAGGGTTTTGTTGTTGGGGGTTTCCCCTCTATCCTTGGTTAGTGTTATTATTTTTCTTCCCATTCTTTCTAGTATTGTTGGATTGATTAGGTGGATTTTCCATGTTCAATTTTTCAAAGGATTGAACCTATTGTATAAGAGAGGGTTGAATTAAATTAACATTGACCTGTTGTTGTCCAGGTGGTGGGGAAACAAGTTGAGGGGGACTTGGGAAAGGGTAATACAGGTTACTTTATGGAGGAGGCCCATATTGGTTGTATGAGGTTGATGTTTCTCCTCCACTATTGGAGTTGTATGACTTGGTCGATAGTGGACCTAGAAGTGGTGTTTGCACCGGGTTTGTTGGTGGTGCAGAGATGTGTCCTCCCATCGTGGGAGTAGGAGGAACCATAAAAGTGGGATGAGGGATGGGGGGAGGATAGTATGGAGCCCCCATGTATGGATGGGGGTATTGTTTGACACCAAACATGGATATTGGTTGAGAATAAGAGTTGAAATGGGCCATGGACCCAATCAACCCATTTGTGGCATGTGATGCTCATGGCTTATCTTGACCAAAGTGTAGAGGGCGCGGAGCGTCTGGTAACACCGAGTAAAAGTACCCTGATTGAGATTAAATGAGGTCAAATTGTTGGGCCTTGGTGATGGATTCATCTTCAGTTTGAGGTATGGTGGTGGCCACATCCTTGGCGATGATTGGGACTAGTAACCTAAGGAACCAATCTAGTCTTTGTTGTGGGGTGGTATTAGCCTTGCATATTCTTGTCCTTCTACGCCATTCATGGATATGATCCACAATATGAACAATTGTGGTTTGTTTAAATAGAGAGAGAATATCCAAACTGGTATCATGGTGAACGAGAAGTTGAAAAATGACAAGAAGACTTTGTCCAATGATTCAAAGGTCGTATGGGACCCGTATTTCTCGTCCACGTACCATTTGGTAGATGGACCAGTGAGTGTTCTCTGGAACAACCGTAGGTGAATGGAATATTCCATGATGTTATTAGAAGAGCACCATAGATGGAAATTCATGATGTGATTAAAATATTCCTCACCTGGTTTCCCCTCAAACTTAGGGATGTCTAAAGATAATTTGGTGGGCATGTTGGGCCAAGTGGCATCATGCAAGATGAGGTCATTTGTGAGTTTGTTCAAATCTAGGATGTTTAGAGATGAAAAATATGGCAAGCTGGGAGTTGGTCCAAACATGGTGTGTGGAGGTTGAGAACCGGTTCCTTATGAGGAAGGTTGAGAACTCATTCCTTGAGAGGAAGGTTGAGCTCCTCCTCCTTGTGAAGGAGAACTAGTATATGGGTTGTTTGGGATGTTGGTGCCAAGTAAGGTAGAACCGAGCAAGGTTGATCCTAAAATTGTTTCACTCATAGGTGTATGTGAAGTTTGATCCGGTGTTATCAAAATTCAGGATACCTATTAATATTGGAGGGAGGTTTAGCAGGCGTCGAGAACATCAGGGATTATGTGGTTCCCCTATGATTCTGAACTAGCTAGAAGTGTGTGAGAGAGATAAATGAACAAGTGCTTTTGTATTTGGCCTACCGTAACAATATCATTCAAATATGAATGCAATCAACAATGAATATCATACATAAAACAACCAAAAAAAGAAACAATGTAGGCTAGGTAATTTTCATCCACGTGGGGGAAAAGAGAATTTCATGTGTCTTAAAGACTTAGCATCCTTTCTCTTTAAATAACACTGGGCTTTCCAAAATCACTCAACAGTGGGGCATGAATCCACTAGAAAAATAACTAGTGAAGGTATGAGTAGTCAGTTATAATGAGGGGTAAAGGGGGCATATCCCAAAAGTGTTGGCGATATTTCCTAATAGCCATTCAAAATATGACTAAGGTGCAATTGCAACCCACAATTTCCACCTGGGTAGAAAACCTAGTTTTGGTCACTAAGTTACCTCGGTCAAGTGCAACATTTAGGTTTTTGACCTAAGAAATGGGTCACGGGCTTAGTAACCTATCAAGAGTTGGGTGACTCAAGGAGGTACAAAAATAACAAACTAACCTCATACTTTGACCCTTCACGGGTATCTCCCTACCTTATGGTGTAGAAACACCTTACTTAGAGGATTTTCGAATACCTATTTCATCAACTTCTAAGTTTCAATGTAAAAAAGATAATGGGCGGTTGTTTGGATGCCTAACCCTAAGATCCTAACTTGACTAAAAGATTATTTTGTTCCCCTCCTATGGAGGTTTTAATGGTGGATTTTATAATGAAGTAGGATGGAATACTGGGGTCATGGACCAATCTATCTAATTAAAAATGGTGTGTTTTGAGAAAATGGTGTGTGTGTTAAAGTGCTCTTGTGTGCAAAAAGTGAGATGGTGTCAAACATACTTTTAATAAGTTATAGTGCAAGTTTATAAGAAGTGGACATTGTGGGGTCCTTTACAAATCTTGTTTAATTTCACTTACTATATATAATTAGATGAACCTTGTGGAATTCAAAATCCATAGATCACTAGCAATGTGGACATATGGGTCCTTACTTGATCTTTTAACTCCCTAAGTTGTTTTCTAATCTAATAAAATAAAAAATTCTAGATTGTAAATCATGTGGACATTGGCTCCTTACCGATTCTCTTAACTCCCTAGTTTTTTTATTACTTTATGAAAACTTTGAAACTGTCCTAATTTGCAAACATTTGGGCATTCATGGACCCTTTACAACTTTTAAGATTTGTTTCTTTTTTTCCAAAGAAAACTAAGAGGTGCCCGAGGGGATTTGGCCTCTCCTAAATGATGATTTTATATAGGGAGATGGAACTTATTTAGCCACCCTTTTTGGATTTCTGAATATTCTCAAGGGAGTGCAAGGGAAAGAGCATACTAAGAGTGTCAAAATTGGTTCCTAGTCCTGAGCAATTGATGATTATGAAAGAAAAAACTTAACTAAGAATTCAAATGCTCAAATTGGCCATCCATGTGGAAACAAAAAGGAAATATATGTGGTTACTTTTATTCCTTTTAGTGCCTAAGTTAGCTAATTATCTATGCAAGAAAGAATTCTATGTATGATTCTCTTGTTTTACAAAGTGATGGAAATAAAAATCTAAATTTTACGTGATGAAACCAACTTAGAAATATTAGAAAATAGTGAGAAGACATATTTATGTGCAGTGTGTTGAAGTATTAATCACGCACAACATATAGAGTGCACAAATTGTGCAAAATGTGCTACAGAGACACAAAGAAACTGCACAGATTGTGCAGGTCTGCACATTTGTTTCTTTGACTCCCATGCACACACAAGCCCACGATGAGAAGGAAAATTTGAAACAAATTATCTTAACATAAGCCTAATTACTGAGTTTGGAAGCTAAGGTAGGCCGATTTTGGAACCTGCATACACAAATTAGTGAAAAGAAGAACTCTAAAGGCTTAAATGGGGAGAATTTTGATTCAATCCCTAGCAGAGTCGACAAACTGTTGTGTTGGTTTTTCCACTTGGGTGAAAGGAAAACCAACCACTTAGATACCTTGTCAAGCAAGAAATATACCACAGTATATTGTTAGTTGGTCAGTGGTCCAACTAGTAAATAAAATAAGAAATAAAAATAAAGTAAAACACAACTAAAACATGCATGAATTGGCAATGCAAAACTAGAAATAAGAGCAAGAGATAGTCACCAATGGATAGGATTTTGATTGATAACACCTTGGAGAAATATAGGGAACTTATGAGTTCCCCTCTTTATCCTTGGGAGGGCCCTTAAGGTCCCCAATATGGAGCTCCTTCTCTTATTACAATGATATAATAATGGTGAATAATTACCTACCAATGTTCTCAATAGGTTAGAAGAATGGATCTCACTATGGATGCTAGAAAGATTCTATGAGAATGATGGATTCTCAAGGAGAAAATCCTACAACATAACAATGCATATAAACTCTTACTTTGGTGCATACCTCAAGCTTGTATTTATAGAACTCATTCAATATTTTACAAAACTAGTTTGTATTGTGAATAGGGGACCTCATGTAGGTACCTCCCTAGTGCTTAAATGCCCCCAAGGCTAGAATTCGACTTGGATTTGTGCGACCTCTCATGGTACACCTGAGATGGAAGTGGGTGAGGCCCAACCAGAATCATAAATGCATCATTTTCTCATCTGTGTTAGTTTCTTCAATGACAGTCACGCAATTTGCATAAATTTGGTAGTGTTGTCCTGCATAGATGTGCATGGAAAGACCTTTGGAAGACTATGCAGAACTTTAAGGAACCACTTGTATAGTTTTGTGATTTTTTGAATGAATATTATTAATGTTTGAGGTATTCTATTTGGTGTGTTGCACTGGTAATTTCTTCAGCCATCACCTATATTGTTGTGAGCTATTTTTTGGTGGTAACACATAGGACCATTCGAAGTTATGAAGTAGGAGATTAGGTTTTTATTCATATCAGGCCTAATAAGAGTACCATTTGGTTTGGAAATTGGACAAAGTTTTCACTTTGATTTATAGGGCCATTTAAAATTTGAGATAGAATTGGACATGTTTCCTATTGTCTCATACTGCCATCCCACTTGCAAAAAATTCATGATGCTTTTCATGTATTTGTATTATGACATTATGTTACTGACAAATCTCACAAATTGAATTGGAAGGAATTGAAATTATCAGATGTGGGAACCATTATGGTTGAACCATTATTCATAATGGACCATAGGGTCTAATGGCTTAGACACTATTTGTTGGACTAGGTTAAGGTCCAATCGGAAAAGTATAGCCCAGGATCTGCTACTTGGGAAGATGTAGAGATCATACGACCCTCACTTTTTTTACCATAACTTTGGGATGAATTTTCTTGAAGGGTGGTTGTATGTAATGCCCCTTTTTGACCTAGAAAACTAAATTTACTAATGGCCTAATTGTATTTTCATTTGCTTACTATTTGTGGAAAAAATTTAAACATTAGCACTTCAAATTTTGGACATGTGGACCTATGTGTGTAAATATTATGAATGGATATTGTTATGTTGTTAATGATGGATTTATGTGATTTACTTTTAGCACGGAAATTTTAATTGAGGAATATTGGTACGTGAATACTAGGTTTAATGATATGTTTTAAACACAATCACATGTTAATAGTATATGATTATGCATGAGTTTGTGTTATAAACTAACCTACAAATTGAATGGGCTATGTAATAGCCATAGAAGTGTGATAGTAACTAGTCAATGTCATGGACATCGAATGCGAAATGATATGATATAAATCATCCTTGTGTTAATTTATATTGGCTCAAATGCATTGCTATGATATTTAGGCAAGTGCAAGATTTTCAAGTGGCATAACTATCTGAAACTGGATATTTGATGACAAATATCTCAGAACACAATGCCACAGTATGGTCCATGATAGGGTGTTGACCCTAGTTCTATAAGGAGGGGTGGAGGAATTTCCCACCGTATACCCTACAAACCTAGAGTCGTGGGAGAACGATGTTGACTCACTCTCCCCTAGACATGTGATGATGACTGCTATTTTCATGTTGGGGAAGCTTGGTCAAGGTAGTCAACACTTTTGTTTATGGGTTCTATCTAGAGTTAATAGGACAATATAGTTGACGCTCCAGTATAGTCCAGTAGAAGAGGGATAGGATATGGAAGATAGAAGTAGGTTAGGGAGGTAGGGTGTTGGGAGTATTTGAGGGTGTTGTTGGGTTTTAACCTTGTAACTATAGTGCCTAACTTATTCTTTGTTTTTTTTTATTAAATTCTAAACTCAATACAATAATCTAGGAAAATGTTTCATTCATGTTAAACTGTTGTGACTGGCATATTTAAGTTATTATATTAATAAATGATTTATTTCATTATGAGGTTGATGGCACTATTGACTAGGTTGCAAGCATACATGAAATTGCATTAGATATGATGGTTTTTGGCATTAGTACATGCACAAGCTATGTACGCACCAACTACACATCCATACCTTGTGTATGTACTCTAATATTATCATAATGTATTAAAATAAGAATTATGCTTGTTTGACATGGATGTATAATACCTTAGTATAATTATTAAGTTAATTGACTGATTAAAGTTAATTCTATTTATTAAGTTAATTTATTTTATTAGAGTTAACACTATTGATTAAAGAATTATGCTTGTTTGACATGGATGTATAATACCTTAGTATAATTATTAAGTTAATTGACTGATTAAAGTTAATTCTATTTATTAAGTTAATTTATTTTATTAGAGTTAACACTATTGATTAAGTGAATTGAATTAATGAGATTTGGTGTTGTTATTAAATTGATTAATTTAGTTATATTTTAATGTTATTATTAAATTATTGAATTATATGTGTGTGTGTGTGTGTGTGTGTGTGTGTGTGTGTGTGTGTGTGTG
>SNQJ01S0004275.1:104470-155076 GCA_010110895.2 Picea sitchensis
TGTGTGTGTGTGTGTGTGTGTGTGTGTGTGTGTGTGTGTGTGTGTGTGTGTGTGTGTGTATATATATATGGAAGTGTTATGTGTTAAGTTGAATTGATTAAGTTGGTCTAAATTAATTGTTATTTATGAAGTTTGGATAACTTGCCAGAAAAATGCCAGGGAAGGGAGGACTTTGAGGAGGAGTTGAGACTTTAGAGGGAAAGGCGGTTGAAGGGGGATAAGGGAAAGGATTTTGGAGAGGTTTAGGGTCAGAATAGAGGAGAAAGTTATTTTTTGTTTTGAGCGGGGAGAAACAAAAATCGGGGAGCATTGTGTCATGAAAATTGGGCACTAAGATTGGAAATATGGATTTGGGGTAATTTTGACTTAATTGAGATCTTGACAAAATGGAGCTTTGATTTTTGGGACTTTGGGCACAGAGGGCCAAGAAACCCCCCAAGGTTTTCCAGGAGCTAGGGATCCAACGAGATTGTTACTAGTTGGTTGGGAGGATAAACATATGGTTTCAAGAAGTTGACAATGGACAGTAGACAACTCAAGGATAAAGGGACTTAAGCAAACTCTTAGAGAAGTATTCTACTATCCTAATCCCTAAATTAGTTTTGGAAAAATTGTTAATTTATGCTATGGATAAATTGATCATTTATGTTGTCAATTTGAGGTTATATTTTAAATTTATGTTGGAAGTTGATATCTAATAAAATCCTTGGATAAAATACAAATTTGGATCAATTAAATTCTGATAGAGAATATTGAAATTCATAAATACTTATAATAGAAAATTTAGCAGAGGAAAACACAAACCCTTTTATATTAAATGTCCATCTATATATTACATATCTTATTATAGAGTCTTGAATTTGAATCCCTGGTGAAGGGCTTCACACATGGTATCATATCCTGGTTTAAAAACTCAGGCCTAGGACCCACCTGCACACTTAATTGGAAATTATGTTGCAAACCATAAAACAACCCAGAACCCATAAATTATTTATCAACCTTAAGCCTCGAAAGAGCCTACAACTTGGAACTGGATTCCATATTGCATGGTACATAACTATGCCATCCCATGAACCCTTTTTCACAACCTTGAAACCCTTGGAAATAACCCAGAAATGACCCTGAATTGGCCCAGAAACCCTAAGAGAATTGCCCAGAGAAATCCAAAATAAGTGATATAGTGCAATAGGAAAATAAGTCATGCACACATGTTCCAACCACATGTCCACATTTCCAAAATTTGAAGTGCCAATGTTTAATAGTGTTCCAAAGATAATAAGCAAATGAAAATACAATTAGGTAGTAAGTAAATTTAGCTTCCTAGGTCAAAACGGGGCATTACAACCAAACTTAGCTAGACGAATATAGACTATTGTTATGAGGACATTTGGACCTACCTAAACATGTGACGATGATTGGTAGTTTAGTTTTGGGGAAGTTAGGTTGATATAGTCAACACTTCCACCTTAGGTTTATATTCAGATTTAGGTCGATATAGTTGACATGATAAAATATTGTAGTAGAGGAAGGAATGGAAGATGGAGGATAGAAGTACTCATTTAGGAGGAGGGGTGATTATGAGTTGGACATGATCATAACAAGATTGATTATGTCTCTTTACTTCCTTACCTAATTTATTACAATGCTTTAAACTCTTGTCCAGTTCATTTTTGATAATTCAAGTATAACGATCGATGAGTTTTTAATTATTATGATTTCGTTAATGAGGTTATTAAATAATGAATTTATTTTATTTACCATCATCCATGCTTGATTGTGTACACACATGAACTATGAATTAAATGCATTAATTATTTATTATTAGTACATGCATGAGATATGTGTACACTAGTTATGCATATATACTCGGTGTACGCACACTAGTATGGTTATATTGATGCATTAATTAAAAACTAGGTTATTGATTTATTTGGACTCATGAAAGAGAGGGCATGAACACCTTCTTGGAGCATGTGAATAACCAATTGGAATATATTAAGTTTACCATGGAAATAGAGAATGACAATAAGATTTCATTCTTAGATGTTCTCATCACCAAAAAAATTGATGAATCCTCTCTCATCAAGTATACAGGGAAAAGACTCACGCTGACAAGTACCTACAAGTGACTAGAGCCAAGTGAATCTCTGACGATGGGCACATTGGACAAGATCTTGAACACCTATGTAAGTATTTAAAGTTAATGGATACACTAAAAATTAGGTTAAGAATGTCATCAATAAAAAGCGCAAGAATCAAACGAACAATGACATATCTAAAAATATCATGCTAACATACATACAAGGGATTGTCGATAAAATAACTAAGATATTTAATCAGAAGAAAATAAGAGTTTCCTTCTCTCATGAGAATACTTTACTTAAATCATTCAACCATGATAAGGAGTCAATAGATCCTAAAAAGAAAAAGGTGTTTACTTAGTTCCATGTGATTGTGGCAATGTTTGCATTGATGAAACAAGTAGGTCTTTTCATATTAGACTTAAAGAACACAACACTGACATCTCATACTGACACAAAAAAAATCTTCTCTTGCAGAGCACTCAAGTAAATCCAAACATCATATATGCCTTAAAAAAGCTAGTATTATTGTGAAAAATGATCATTACTCTAAAATAAAAATGAGAGAGGTTGTGGAAATCAAGAAGCACCTACTAACATGAATAAGGATGATGGTTGGAGATTAAGAAAAATATGGCACCCCATCATAAACTATATGAAAAGCAAAGGAAACCCTATTGTAAATAGTATTTAGGTTCCCTTGACTTTAGTTATGCATTGAACATTGGTTTCCATTATTTATAATATGCAGTGACCTATTTTTTTACCCTTGAGATCTTTTCTCCTAATGATGAGCTAAGATACCAAGCCCAAAACGTTGAGAAGAAAAAATTGTTGCATATGGTCCCCAGATCGCTAAAAAATAATTAATAAATGATTTGTTGATTTTATAATTATATTATCTAAATAAAAATATGGTAGGATAGGCATTCAATAACTTTTGGTTTATGTGAAGAAATAAACAAATATAAATAATTAGTTTTCATTTAGTTGTGAATAAAATGTCAGTTACATTAAAATGTTGGTATGTGCATAAAAACTTGCATTTAATTTCATTAGTTTATTAGTTTCTTTTATCCTCTAGGATAAGGTTGTCAACCCAAGAGGTACTAAGGGCCAAATGTCTTCCCAAGGAGCCTTTAAATGTGGGAAATATCAGATTTAGTTGAAAGGTTACATGGATTTTTACGGGGGGAAGGTGGCATAAATAGGAGGAAGAAAGCAAGAGGAATGATTGGAAAAATTGGGAAGTGGAACTATTCATGAAATTGGAAGATGAAATGAGAGGAAACAAAAGAGACTGTATTCATTGTATTCCATTGCATCCTATTGTTGGTAGTATTTTTGGTCTTGAAGCCTCGGGCATGGAGTGATAGGAAACCAAGGGTCTCATGGAGCTAGGAAGTTGGATAGGATCCTAGTTGGTTAGGAGGTTAATTCCATTATGGGATAGGAGATTAATTTGATTTTGGGATAGAGGAGAGTAGGAGACTATACATTCACTATACTATTCAAGGTCAAAATCAACACTAAGGGAGATATTGTACTAGTCAAATTCTAATGGTTTCTTTGCTAATTATTGAAATTTAATGGCTGAAAAAATATTTTACTTGGATTTCTATCAAATGGCAGTTTAAGAACATCAAGATTTAACAATTGACAAGAAAGAAGGATAATTTTACTTTGGTTTCAATTATTATTTACATTATTTAATATCAAATAGATTACTAGTATGATTATTGCATATAGGAACAAAAATTATATTTCATTAAATTAAATGAATCCAAAACTGAATGGTGAAATACCTAGTGATTAATAGCACCTTACTAAACATGTTTAGCCTTGTAGAGTGCTACACCTACTAACCCTTAGCCTAGTGTAACCCTTAAAAACTAACCCATTAACCCCTAACCTCCATCCCACTAAATCATAACTATCCATTTGCCCAAATGAAAAATGAAGAGTATGAACTATTAAAGGAAAAACATATTTCGCAACAAAGAATTATTTCCCCTAGGAAATATTCTTTGGTGGAAACCCTGTCTAATCACCTTAAACTTGGGACTTTAGGTGAAGGATACAATGAGAGAGCCCCTAGGGATCAACTAGACCTTATCACACTAACCCCTAAACCCCTAATGCATAACCCCTCATCCCACTAACAACTCCTTAACCCTTATCCTACCACTAGCCACTAAGACACTAAGACCCAAGCCCACTAACTCATCATTGATCATACAATACATTATAAAACTAAATTTTTCTAAGCCTAACCTATAACCAATAATAAATAACTCGACGCTAACCACTAACCCATAACTATTAAACCCCTAACCCCTAACCTCACCTAACCCTTAATTAATAACCATCTAATATCTCTAACCACCATCCCATTAACTAGTAACCCCTAACCTAAATAGTCACTAACCCACTTACCCTAAATACCCTAACCCCTAACCCTAATTGACCTCTAACCTCTAATTAATCCAAAACACCCTAGACCCCAACCCATTGACAATGTTTGATACTATGTCCTAATTAGCCACTAACATATAACCCACTAAATATTATCCCTTATCCCAATATAACATTTATCAACTAAACCATTAACCCCTGATATTTATCAAACTAACTTATAGCTAGGCATTGTCCTAAATAACAAATGAGGAGAATGAAGTATATTGAAGTGAAAAATAATTGATAGGAAAATTCCCCGAGACATCACTTTTGGTGACTATCTTATTTCCTCATTTTAAGCTTAGAAATTTAGGTGGAAAACATATACAGACACATATATCTAGAGATGTTTGGCGACAATCATTGTGTGCCACCTTCATTGATCATTATTTTTTATCGTCAATCCTTAACTTCCCATCGTTAATAGCTTTATAAAAAAATTGCATGAACGTTGTGATCTGTAGGACCTTCATTGATTTAGTGAAATATCCTTTAAAGAAGAAAAGAAGCATGTTGGGATTTTTTTTTCCTCGGAAAAAAGCGTAATTTTATTCATCCAAAGAGACAAAATTACATTCTATAGGTGCTAAGTGAGCACATTCTGACAATGAGAAAAGAGAGCCAAGGTTATGAAGCCCAAGAAGTAAACAAGATCACCGATAGAGCAAACTCTCAACAAAAACCTCAACAAGAGACAACTTCCAGATGGACACCAACAAATATTAAAAACACAATATTAGAGTATGTCCTGCCCTGGAGGGCCATAATGCATATACAAAAATACATCTCAGAAGACTAGCAAATACCTTCCAGAAAAGGGAGCAATGTAAGAGATGGAGCATATACAAATTATGATAATAAAAGGAGGTTGATCCACTTTCTTTTTACTGAGCTTGGTCAGGTCCATCTATGAATGGAAGATGATAATACTCAAAAAACTCTTCTCCATCTGATTTTATAATATGTCATTGGCCAAAAGTGATTTGAATCCCTGCTTTTGACAGCGAGTTCGCTACCGAGTTCCAGTCCTTGTAAACATGGCATAGGGAAAAAGATTCAAAAGAGTCCAATAATCTGAAAATCTCCTCCACAATAGGTAGCAGAAAAATATTGTGGCAAGTCTAAGTTTTGTGCAACCAGTTGATGACATTCATAGAATCCCAAAAAATGTGGATGGATTGAATCCCCTTCTCCCCAACAAATTGAAGCAGCAAATTTAGAGCCATAAGCTCAACATAATTGTTGGTCCCTTGTCACAATCCCATTTTAATTTTATATAAGTGATTGTCAAATAGAAATGGTATAGCACCACCCCCACAAAATTGATTATGTGAGACACTATCGAAATAGGACCATGGCTTTGAAGAATCAATTAGCTTGGGCATATTGATATGGATAGTAGGAATATCCTTCTCTTGAGGAAAATGAGAAATAATCGAGAGGCCTTGTGCTACAATGATTTCAGGGACAAAGGACTTATCCTTGAAAATGATTGAGTTTCAAGCCAACAAAATACCCCAGTTAACTAGCAAAGGTAAAGCTTTGATTTTCTTAAATTTGGGAACCTGTAGCCAATTCTTTCATGCTTGTTCTAGAGAGGGGCCTCTCCAAACACACACTTGTCTCGTGAGAGCCGATGTTTCTTTCCAAACTTTCTTGGAGAAAGGGAAAGTGATAATAATGTGAAAAATGGATTCATTATCTTCTCTGTAGAGAAGGCACCAACCTGGCCCAACAATCTGGCGCTTTCGCATATTGTCCCATGTAGGGACCTTGTCATTTAAAGCATACCACATGAATTTTTTTCCCTTTTGTGGACATTTTAGTTTCCACAAACCATGCCACCACCAGCACAGCTCCCTTTGAAGGATATCAATATTTAACGTAATATATCCCAGTTTTTGGGTGTATACCCCATGCGAGGCCTTTTTTCCAAAATAGCTCATATTCACGATCAGTAAGCCTGATATGTCCTAACCAAATAGCTAAGATGTGTTTTTCCCATAAAATGAGGAGATCACCATCTAAGCCAAGAGATGCAGAGCTTCTCCGCCCCTGCTGCCACATGTTGGTTGTTCCAGGGTCTGCAATTTGATGCAAGAAGAAAACATACTATAGATGGAGACGATCAATAAGTTCCTATGGAAATCTGTGAGAATTTCCACTCGCAGGCCAAGGATCTTCCCTTATGCAAACATGATTCCCTCTGCCAACTTTCCAGGCCAAATCGTCACCCACTACCGGGAAGGAAGAAACCACCACTTTCCAAAATATGGAACAATTTTAAAGGGACTTTACAGGCCTTTGGATCCAATCCTCCAAAGAGTTTGGATGATGTACTTGTGTTCCACCACCAAGGTCCATAGACTAGTGGTCAATATGAGACACCAATAGACTTTAGTAGCCAAATATTTTGAGAACATGAAGATATTTTTTAGACCCCTTCCCCTAGCATGTTGGTATATGACTTGTTGACATCTATATTTATAGTACAAATAATTGCAACATTGAAATTTCATCTAAAAGGGCGTCAAAATTTCCTAAAATCATTACTCTTTAAAGAAAGGAAAAAAATGATGACCCCTTTTTTTCTAAGGTAATTTTTTACATAATATTTTTTACTTAAATTTTCATTTTGATTATAATTTTTTTTTAATTTTTACATTCTTAATACTCTTAATATGAAAATTGTTACATTCAAATTTTTCTAAGTTATAGTTTGACTATCAAAAAAAGTTTAATTTTTTACATGTTGTTTGTAATTCTAGAAATAAATTGTGTAAGGAGTTTTTGAAATGTTCAGCATTTCGAATGGAAACTCCACCCATCATCGGGGATTGTTGAAGAAATAAGTATCAACAATCCCTAATGATGGGAGGAGTGTATGCTCGAAACATTGAACATTTCAAAAACTCCTTACACAATTTATTTCCAGAATTACAAACAACATAATGAGAAACTGTGCAAATCTACATACTTGAATTTTTACATTCTTAACATGAGAATTGCTTCATTAAAAATTTCAAAGTTAAAATAATACATTGAGAAAATGACAATTTCACGATTATCAATTCTAAACTTTTTAAAAAATTTCATTTTTATTTTGAGAAATGTATTTTTGAAAATGACTAAATTTTTTTTAAATGTTTCATTTTTATTTTGAAAAACGTATGTTTGAAAATGATCGATTAGAATATTTAAGACTTGGAAAAGTACATTTCAAAAATAAAATAATACATTTAATGCAAATTTCTTCTTGCAAAGGTTGAATTTTTATAAGTTATTTTCAAGGGCACAAAAAGTTTAGCAACATATTTTTGTTTGATGAGAATCCTCTTTCTCAATAGTTACATCTTGATCGAATCTGTATAATGTAATATGCTTATAAACCATTATGCTTTGATAGAATTCTATAGTAATTTCTATAGTTATGGGGTGATAGGTGCAAGGCGAGTTATTTTGCTTTCAAAGATCACAAAGAAACCCAAATTTGCATGGGGAATTAGTGAAGTCACTAATAATGAGCTTGAAGCTTTGACAATATTCAAAGGTTTAAAATTGCTTGCAAAAATGACAAGAGAAATGGTAGTGGTCATAGGCGACTCCTCTTTAGTTATCATCACTATGTGATTAGAAGGGGGATTACACCTCACGATCATTGTCCAAACTTTTATTTAGATCCAAAACTATGGCCAGGCTCTTTGGGAAAGTCTAATTTCACCATGTTTATCACAAACAACTCAGGTTTTCATGGGATGGTGAATGAGGGAGTAACACTAGATGTATTAGAGCAAATTTCCTGCAAAAAGGAGCTTTATAAGAAAATTTGTGCATGTTGAATTGGAAATTCAATAACCAATAGAATTTCAAAGAATAGCAGTCAACAATAATTGTTAAGTTAGACATATAAAATTCAAGAATGATTATATGTCATGTTTTTATTTGACAATATTTAACTATATGTACACCTAAATTTAGTTAAAATCTCGGTGAAAGAATGATTATATGTCATGTTTCTATTTGACAATATTTAACTATGTGTACACCTAAATTTAGTTAAAATCTCGGTGAAATCGTCTTCGGATATGTTCAATATCTTTGAAATACTCATATGGAATGTTTTATGTTATTAGTACTTTCACTATTTATTGTATAATGTCTATTATAATTTATTTATTATATTTCCATTTTTATTATATATTCATATAAAAATATTATATTATATAGTTAATAATTTGTAATATTATGTAATTATTATAAAATATTTAATTAGTAGTTATAAATTTGTAATAATATACTTATTAATTTAGTATTATATAGTTTTTTTATATAATAGTTCACTAATAGTGTTAATTTCTAATATGTGTTGATATTTTCATCTTTAATTCATATTACAAACATCATATGATACATTTGTCACATTCACATTTGTATAATAATATAATAAATAATAATAAGTATATTCTCTAATACATTTGTTATATTCACATTTCAAGTATAATGTAACATCCGCTCTTGCGTGCACTGAGCAGACTTATTCTTTGAGGACACTTGTGCGCATGTGATCCAGGTCCTTATACTATTGGTTGTTTTGATTATGATTATGAGACATTGTGGATTTGATGATATGTTATTTTTTTTTTGTTTACATCGACAAGTGTTATTGATTGGGTTCTCCTGAGTGTGCATAACTCTGGACGTTGAGGATGTCAAGGCATTGAGGAAACTCTTGGGACTCTGGATCGAGTCAGGGAGTGGATTGTTAGGGTTTGAATGTCATTGATGTGACATATGTACATATGATTAGATATTATGATCTTGATTGTTATTACTGACATGATTCGTTGATGGATCCAGGATGATGATAGATTGTCGACCAGACTCACATTTGGAGTAAAGGGGTCACGCACGACAACCAGAGACATTGAGGGAGAGGTGTGGAAACATCCCTGCCACAGCCTACTAGCACTCTTGTTGTGGTTCGAACTATAGGTTAACGATTACCTAGTTCGAGAGACCTGCGATGTCGTGAGGGCAGACTGTGGAAGTTGCTCACGATGATTCTAAGGGGTGCGCAATAAGGCAGGTTCCTTATTCCTTAGAGGCCCTTAGTCTCCCACAAGATCACCTGACGGAGTATTGACTCCATGGGTTTGACGTCTACCAAAATTCATTCAAGAGGCGAGTGGCACCCTTGGAGCACGTAGTGCATCTTGAAGGGCACATTGCGCAAATAAAACAGAAAGAGGTGAGTGGCACCCTTGGATCATGTAGTGCATCCTAAAGGGAATGTTGTGATCTTAACTCGTAAGTGAATAAATCTAGTGCCTAGAAAACTATGCCTCCTTAGGACCTAGTCGGCCTTAAAATGAATGATGTGATGAGTAAGTTTAATAGCAAATTTTTTCCCTTAAAAATTATCGCCAAGCCTCTAAGTAGAACCTCTGAACAAAAAAGATAATTAGACATATAACAAGAAGGGGGTAAATAAATTCAAACTTTGATTATTAAAGTAAAAAAAAAAATTATAATGGAGGATTAAATTTAATAAAAGGGTAAATGGTTGTTTTTCTACACTTGCTAAACTTGATTTTTAGTTAAAAAGAAAAAGGGGGAAACTTAAGGGGAAAATGGGAAACTTAAGGGAAAAGGGGAATGTCTAACTTAGTAAGGAATCTAGCCTTTGGAAATTTCTATTTATGAACTCAACTAGGAATTAAGTAAGGCGTAAGTCATTTAAGAATTGTAAGGGAATAATGGGACACCGAGGACCGTTTTTAGGAACGCTTTTAGGTGGGTGACGGAAATAGGAAAATTTAATTAATTAATAAATTGATTTTCTGATGGAACTAGGGGATCGGGCGACATGTGTACGGAGGAGGTTTTTCCTAATTAAATAAATGAAAAAGGAATCAAATGAGGGTTTGGGAAACTAATGACTAAGAAACTCTATAAAAAGGATGGCGGAGGAAGAGTATGGATCACATATGGCTTGTGTAACGTCATGCTACCGAAATTTTATCTTGACTGAATTTTCTCTTGTGGGAGTTGGGATACCCAGCTCGGGTGACGACTGGTAGCTCGACCTTGCGAGGCGATCTAGGGAGATAGCATTCTCTGGTATTGTATGTGTGGCCCCTTTGCGGCTCGGGGGGCTCAGGGGAAGAAGAGTACCCCTAGCGTTGGTTTGGAGGTATCGATGAGGTCTCAGTGGTTGGAAAGCAGTACTTGGACAGTGCGCTAGCAGGACTCGGATGGGGTGCAAGCGCGAGATAGCGACTTGTGGTTATTCGCCGCCAATTACAGGTAAGCAATGCTATTGTTTTTTTTTAAATAAAAGAAAAATTTGGTCTAAATTTTCTGTACATGAATATCTATAATGGCGAAGGTTGAAATTGATTTTGGACAACAATCGTGAAATGTAATTCAATAATTTTATTCCAGCTTAGAATTGTAATTGTGGCAATGAATTAGTTTCAATATTTCCTTATTGTTTAATGAAAAAACAATGTTCGTTGATATGAATTCTTGGTCAACTTATATTGAGTACTATGATTTCTATAAAATAAAACGTTAACAGTAGACATTTTACTCAGTACCAAATTCCTTGTTAACTTGAGTTGATCATTAAGCATAGTACCATAATTTTGAGTTGATATTTATATTAATTCGTGTAACACGGGATGGTTGCGCGTGATCATTTTCGCCTAATACCTTTGTGTATCTTTTATTTCTGGAGTTACTGTCTAATTTTCGCATGGCCAGAATGAGCCACGTACTCAAAACCTTGCTTACATTTTTGTAACTCCTGCATGTGTTTTCTATATTCCTTGAATGCAATTTTTCTTTTATATTCGGTTATGGAACTTCAAGTGGATTCTAATCGTAAATGTTTGTAATGCCTTCCACTCCTTGCCTTGTGTTTTTGTCTTTTATTCCAATTGGATTTCTTTAAAAGTTGAGCGATGATCCTCCATCGGAGGAAGTAGCAAGGTCCCATCTCCCAGCCGCTAATCAGATGGACTATATTTTTAACACCCAATGAGTATGCTAGCCACAACAACTGGCTAAAACTATAGGAAGGATGCTTACAATTTGCATTGTTCCATTAATTTGTTTCTCCATGGAGAAGATCTGGAGGCAATTTTGTGTTAGAAAAGTCTATATGACAAATCCTTGATGTGCGTAGTAACTGGGCTTATGGACGAAGAACAACGGTATTATGGTTTTTTTTAAGGTTTGATATTGATAGAGAATTGGTTCTAAATGCTCACTCTCATGATACTATCCACTTACACAACACTCCATTACCCCATTGTGGGACAATCACACTACCCCAAATTTGAACTTGCTTTATTGTCCCTTCTCCCCATGAAAAAGGGACTATTTAATCAAGCTATTTTGCTAGGGTTGTCGCTTAGGCTCAAATTCACTCATCCACATCTACATGTCCCAGTTATAGCATAAAAAGGCGTAGGCAGGGACAGAGCCCACATCCCTTTGAGTAGTTCCAGTTGTTAAACCGAACCGTCGATCCAGTTTCAAAACCATCTTCCCTTCGCTAGGATCCCAGTTACCATTATTGCCTGCCAACACAGAACTACACAAGTGGAAACCCCTCTAAACTCTATAATTGACAAGTACCCAGATGATTAACTTTACACTGACTTATTAAAAGTGTTACCAAAGAAGGGCGTAAGGATTCGTAGTGGATAGTCAGTCGAGATCACATCCAATTCATCATATTAAGTAGATAATATACTGGTATATATCTGTACTATTCTAGAGGGAAATCGTGAGTGGAATCAGGTCATGAACTCATCATGATCGAAGTCAAAAATTGATTCAAATTTCTATTTAAACCAATAAATATACAAAAATTTCTTGAAAAGGATACGGAAAACACACCCAGAATATCCAACCGTTTACTACAAGAATAAAACAAATGAGAAACGTTTTCTCTGCTGTAAAATTGTTCGGTTACTGCAAAAAGGGATTAGAAATAAAAATTTCTAATGCGGGGACTTGAACCCGGGTCTCTCTAGTGAGAGTCAACCAGTCAGACCACAGATCGTACAGGGTTCGGAGTTGGCGCTGACCACCTTTGTGTTGACTTTAATTCCAATAGTTTTATATTTTTCGGATAATTCAGTAGTTAATTTATTACAGTCGTCCATATTCTACAGTGGCATTACCGCAGTTATTGTTATTTACAACAGACTATTTTATTGATTTAAATGTTTTACATTTCCTCTAATTATATAATCACTGATGTGGTAACAACGAAGGAATGATGTTAGATGGTAATCCCTGGGTAATTATGCTATCCTTAAATTAATTTAATTGATCATTGTTGCGATAATTTGGAACGATGTGATGGAATTCTGACGTGATGATTTCTAAATTGGATTTATATGATCATTGTTGTGATGACTAGGTAAGAAAATATTTAGTGGGGAATCCCTTGCATTGATGGTTATCCTTAAATTAACTAAATAATAATCTAAGTCTGTATTTTAACTTTTAATAATCTTAGTTTTATAATATTATGGTATATATGCATGTGGACTTTCAATGAGGAATTGTTATTCAGAAAATGTTATTTTAATGAGAAGTGTTATTTAGAAATTGCTAATTTAATGAGGAAGTGTTATTTAAAATTTGTTATTTTAATGAGGAGTTTTATTTAGAAATTTCTATTTTAATGAGAAAGTGTTATTTAGATATGTTTTTAATGAAAGGTAAATGTTACTTGAAATTTGTTATGTATGTTAACATTAGGATGAGGTAAGATACATTGTGCTAGAATAGGTTCTTGATGGCAAGGTAGTATTGAGGTATGTCTAGATGGTTGCAATCTTTAACCCTATCTTGAGTGTAGTTACGTTGCGCAAGATTGATTACAATGCCCTCAATATGGTTTCGTATAGTGTATGTCAGTGCAGACTAGATTTCGAAAAGGTTGGATATTATGTATTGGTTGATGGTTTAGAGCTTTAATGTTTGCGCTTGGAATATTAGTGCGCTTGTCACAACGTGGAAACATGATTACCTAAAAGGAATTGTTGCTCGTGTTGATAGATAAGCGCATTTGAAACCTGGTTGGGTCATGCGCTCCCCGTTTAGGGTGAAGTGGTTGTTGTAAATCATGTTTGGTACTTTGTCCTGTAACGTTTTATTGTGTTTGTTTCTCGCTCGCCATAAGGGTTCTAGTCACTTGTGTCGTTGATGTTGTTTGTGTGGGTTGATCTAATGTTCGCAGTTAGCTTAGTCGGCTTGGTCTTGTTTGTATTGGGTGGGACATAGACACCTCCTTTTTCCTCAGAAAAGTTGTCAGCCTTGAGACCTTAAATGGTCAAAATCAATGGGAACCTGGGCTTGAGCGTTTCTTATGTATCCGAGAGGTCCTAACCTTGCAGGGTAAGACAGGTGAGTAGTCCTCTTTATTGTGTCTAATTGATTTTCGCATGTTGCATCTGGTTGCATGATGTGCTAGTATGTCGGGTCATTATGTTGTCTATTGTTGAGTTCCGTGCATCGTGTATGTCATCAAGTTGTGTTGTTGATTGTTGTTCTTGTTACTTCCCTGCTAAAAAAAAAAAATTGCACTTGTTATGCGTCGCATGTTGTTGCAACGATGGGGGTCGTTACATATGGTATCAGAGCCATTTCGACCTGCGACTTGGGATCACTACAGCTTCCTTGATTATATATTTGATAATAATGTCGCTAATTAAATTGATGTGTATTCGTGAAGGTAATCATGGTTAGATGACATCACGGAGGTAGACGACGGGGTGCTAGCAGAGGAGGCGTGACACCCCTAGTAGCATCCACGCATGAGGGGTCTAACCCCCAGGGAGACGAATAGGTTATTGGGCAAGAACATATAGTTGTGAGTGATGTGGTTGGGTTGATAAGGTCCTTTCGGTGGATGTCTGAGGCACTGATCAGTCGTTTGGATAGAGATGAGTCCAGGGCATCGACACCCTCTAAGCGTCCACCGTGTGCTCCAGTCGGTACTGGTAGCATTCAACGGGAACTCGAGAAGGTCAAATTTCCCGAGTTCTTTGGTGCCCCAAACGGCGCAGTGGTCAAGGCATGGTTGGAGAATATGGAGATGTGCTTTTCACTTCGCGACTATACCTCCAACATGAAAGTATGCATGGCATTCTTTCAACTGAATGGGAGCTCCCTTCTATGTTGGAAGACGCTCCTACCGCAATTGAACATGGCAGTCGAAGATGTGTCATGGGAACTGTTCGAGGAACGGTTCTGGGAGATGTATCTATCTGAGGAATTCATTGAGCGTCAGCTAAACGAGTTCAATGCCTTGCGACAGGGCAGCCGTACAGTGCCCATGTATGAGGCCTATTTCATGGAGCTGCTTCGATATGCTCCACACCTGAATACCGAGAAAATTAAGGTCAACAAGTTCGTGTTCGTCCTTAACGTTAGAATTCATGAAAAGGTTATGATTTGGATGCCTCAAACCTTGCATGATGTTGTTCAGAATGTCCTCATTGCAGAGGAGGAACTTATCAACGGGGGTCAGAGCAAGACTCCAACAGGACAGGCATCATCTGGTGCGCAACAACATCAGACACCAGCTAGACATTCACCAGGATATTGTGGCTTCCAGAGAGGATTCACTTTCACTACACCTCAACGACCAGCGCCTTAGTAGCGGACTCCTTACAAAGCACCATAGCAGCGTCGATCGCAGTAGAAGCAGTCTAGGGTTGTTCAGTAGAATAGACCAGGGTTCCAGGCCGATGGTCCGTCAGCTTCTACTTCGGGTACCAAGAGTGTTGGACCGAAGAAAGGGTGATGGACATGCAGAGAGCCACATTACCAATGTGACTGCCCAGTGGAGAGGACCAGAGCATCTAGATCAACTGGACCCACTACCATGGGAGATTTTGGCAAGGCCCATCGGATTCTTGCAGTGGTCAATAACCACCAGGCAGAGCACTAGTCGACTATGCTCGAGACGTCAGGTACTGTCGTTGACCAGACCCTTAGTACTTTGATAGATCCAGGTGCTACAGAGAGTTTTATTTCTAGTGCAACACTAAAAAGAATTAATTTAAAGGCAGTCGAATAGGATGAGTTTAGATTTGTAGAAATGGCTTCAGGAGACAAACAGAAGGTTGGAGGGAAGGTTATGGGCTGTAACCTTAACTTGGGAGAGTTTGTCACAAGGGCCAACCTATACGTCACGATCTTAGGGTCTTATGACGTCGTGATCAGTATGGACTGGTTGGAATCGCATGAGGCCATACTCAACTGTAAGATGAAACGATTGAGCTTGGTCGATGATGATGGATAGAGACACGTGATTGTAGGTTGAAACCATGGAGTTTCCCTAAGGTTCATCTCTTCCTTGCAGCTACAGAAGAGCATGCACAAAGAATTCAAGATTTATGCGATCCTTGCGTTAAACGAAAAGGGCATGGCAGTAGGACTAGAAAACCTTCCGGTAGTACGATAATTTGTGAATGTCTTCCCAGAGGAGTTACCAGGGTTGTCACCTGAGAGGGAATTGGAATTTAATATAGACCTAAAATTGGGGACTGAACCGATAGAAATAATGCCTTATTGGATGTCGACCCCAGAGTTGCAGGAGTTAAAAATGCAACTGAAGGAGTTGTTGGACCTAGGACTTATATGTCCAAGTGTGTTGTCGTGGGGTGCATCTGTTATATTCATACGGAATAAGGATGGGTCATGGAGACTCTGCATTGAATATCATCAATTGAACAAGGCAACGATCAAGAATCAATATCTATTGCCAAGGATTGATGATATGTTTGATCAGATGAGGAGTGCGAGGGTGTTTTCAAAGATCAACTTGAGATCAAGGTATCACCAGTTACAGATCAAGGAGGATGACATCAGTAAGACCGCCTTTAAGAGGTTTGGACATTACGAGTTTAATGTTTTACCGTTTGGACTGATGAATGCCCCAGGGGTATTTATGAGTTTTATTAACGGGGTGTTCTACGAATAGTTAGACAAGTTTGTCCAAGTATTCATTGACAATATTTGTATTTACTCTCGGACGATGGAGGATCATGACAAGCACTTACACTTGGTACTACAGTGTCTACGAGAGAACAAATTGTTTGGAAAACTGTCGAAATACTCATTTTATCAATTGAAGATTCACTACTTAGGGCATGTCATCTCCGACGAAGGTATCATTTTGGATCCAGCAAAGTTCGAGGCTATTATGGAATGGCCTATGCTGATGAATTTTCCTGAAGTGTGTAGCTTCATGGGTTTAGCGGGATACATCGACGGTTCG
Organism: Picea sitchensis; assembly: GCA_010110895.2. NCBI lineage: Eukaryota > Viridiplantae > Streptophyta > Pinopsida > Pinales > Pinaceae > Picea > Picea sitchensis. The sequence goes on from SNQJ01S0004275.1 coordinate 121,319, forward strand.
TCAAGGGGTTTTCGAAGATAGCAAATCCAATCACGAAATTGCAGAAGAAGAACAATAAGTTTGTTTGGATAGAGAAATACGTGAAGGAATTTCGAAGGCTCAAGGACCTGTTGATGACATCACTGATACTAAGGGTCCCTAACATGGACGTGGACTTCTTGGTATGCACTGATGCATCCAAGGAAGGCTTAGGCAGAGTCTTGATGCAAGACAATCAAGTGATTGCTTACATATCGAGAAAGTTGAGAAGGCATGAGGAGAACTATGCGACACACGATTTGGAGTTGTTAGCCAGTGTTTATGCCTTGAGATTTTGGAGACACTAACTTATTGGATGAAAATTCGAACTAAAACCAGACACATCTTTATGCAAAACGACTTGAACGTGCAACAACGGCATTGGTCGGAATTGCTTAGCGAGTATGATTTGAGATTACTTACCTAAAAGGAACAGTGAAAAAAGTAGTTGATGCGTTGAGTCAGAGACCACACTTATTTTTAGTGATGTCTCTTCATCCGAATCTACGTGAAAATATTTTAACTTTACAACACAACGATGACTGGTACAAAGAGGTCAAGGATTTTATCAGAAAAAACACAATGATGGTACCAAAATCTGAGGGATTCACTGTGGACAACAACGGATTATTGAGATTTAAAAATCGAATTATGTATTGCCCAACGATGAGTTATGGGGTTTGATCCTAAACGAGACTCATATAGCAGTATACATGGCTCATCCTGGAGTCACGAAGATGAGGGAAGACCTTAAACCCTTATTCTTCTGGAAAGGAATGAAGGTAGACATAGTCAACTACGTGGCAAGATGTCTAGAATGTCAGCAGGTGAAGGCTGAACATAAACAACTGGCAGGATTACTACAAAATAAATAAATAAAGGAACTCTACGAGTGCTCCTCCTGATGATGATCCCTGGAGGGATCAAAACACGACGACTCTCTTGTTTCAATGCAGAGTTCCTTTATTTATTTATTTTGCTCCTGCATCTTCACAACGTTTAGCCAGGATCACTACAACCGCACGCTATTCTAGAATCGAAATGGGAGGTCATTTCGATGGATTTCATTGTTGGATTTCCATTTATGACAAGGAGACACGACTCGATTTTTGTGGTAGTCAACACTCTGACGAAGAGTGCTCATTTTATTCATGTGTGTACGATGTATCAAGCACCTGACATAGCTAGATTTTTCATCAGTGAGATTGTGAGGCTTCATGGCGTGCCTAAGAGGATTGTATCCAGTAGAGTATAGGTGTTTACAAGACAATTTTGGACTAGTTTCCAGGAGGCCTTGGGAACCCAACTTAACTTTAGTGTCGTGTATCACCCTGAGACAGATGGACAGACCGAAAGAACAAACCAAATCTTGGAGGATATGTTGCATATGTACGTTTTGGACGAACAAAAGTGTTGGGAAGAGTTCTTTCCACTGATAGAGTTTGCATCCAACAACAGTTATCAAAGCACCATTAATATGGCGCCTTTTGAGTTTCTTTACGGGCGACCGTGTCGGACGCCTGTGAGTTGGGATCGACTTGAGGATAGAGTCCTAGTGGGAATGAAAGTGATCCAAGAAATGGAAGATCAAATGAAAACAATAACACAAAGGATCAGGGAAGCGCAGGATCAGTAAAAGATTTATGTCGATGCGCATCGTGTCGATCATAGTTATGAAGTTGGCGATCGAGTCTTCTTGCAGGAGAAACCGCATAAGAGTTCGATCAAGTTTGGAAAGGGTGCTAAAATATCTCCTAGGTTCGTTGGACCTTTCAAGATTATGGAAAAGAAGGGGCCCATGGCCTATCGACTATCCTTGCATGATTCTTTGCGGCGTATGCACGATTTGTTTCACGTATATGTTTTGAGACATTATGTTAGTGATCTTACACATGTTATTCACATGAATTCCTTGCAGGTATCAGACGAGGGTGCTCTCACGGCGGAGCCAATCCACATCCTGGACCATCGCATTTGATAGCTACAATGTCGAAAAATAAATAAGGTCAAGGTCCAGTGGGACAACTATAGTCTACACTCGGCGACCTGGGAGGACGCATATGATATGCGTCAGAAGTTCCCATTTTTGTTTGATATCTAGACATATGATACTATGATACACTTTATTTATGCACTTACATATTGTGAAACTTTGGGACGAAGTTTAAAACAAGAGCGGGTGTATGTAACATCTTGCTCATGCGTTCACTAAGCAGACTTATTCATTGAGGACACTTGCATGAAAGTGATCTGGGTCCTTATACTATTGGATGTTTTGATCACAATTATGAGACATTGTGGATTTGATGATATGTTATTTTTGTTGTGTTTACATCGATAGGTACTATTGACTGGTTTCTCCTGTGTGTGTAGGACTCTGGACATTGAGGATGCTGAGGCATTGAGGAAACTCCTGGGACTCTAGATCGAGTCACGGAGTGGATTGTTAGGGTTTGAATGTTGTTGATGTGACATGTCTACATATGATTAGATATTATGATGCTGATTGTTATTGTTGACATGATTTGTTGATGGATGCACGATAACGATAGCTTGTCAACCAGACTCACATTTGGAGTAAAGGGGTCATGCACGACAACCAGATACATTGGGGGAGAGGTGTGGCAGTAGCCCTGCCACAACCTACTAGCACTCTCGTCGTGCCTCGAACTGTAGGTTAACTATTACCTAGTTCGAGAGACCCGCGATGTCGTGAGGGCAGACTGTGACAGACGCTCACGATGATTCTAAGGGGCACGCAATAAGGTAGGATCTGTATTCCTTAGAGGCCCTTAGTCTTCCACAATATCACCTGACGGAGTATTGACTCCAAGGGTTTGACGTCTACCAAAATTCAGTCAAGAGGCGAGTGGCACCCTTGGAGCACATAGTGCATCTTGAAGGGCACGTCGTGCAAATAAAACAAAAAGAGGCGAGTGGGACCCTTGGAGCATGTAGTGCGTCCTAAAGGGCACGTCGCGATTTTAACTAGTAAGTGAATAAACCTAGTGCCTAGAAAACTATGCCTCCTTAGGACCTGGTCAGCCTTAAAATGAATGATGTGATGAGTAAGTTTAATAACAAATTTTTTCCCTTAAAAATTGTCGCCAACCTAGTGAATTTAAAACCTAGGTCTAAGTAGAACCTCTGAACAAAAACGATAATTAGACATATAACAAGAAGTGGGTAAAGAAATTCAAACGTTAATTATTAAAGTAAAAAAAAAATATTACAATGGAGGATTAAATTTATTAAAAGGGTAAATGGTTGATTTTCTACACTTGTTAAATTTGATTTTTAGTGAAAAAGAAAAAGGGGGAAACTTAAGGGGAAAAGGGGGAAACTAAAGGAAAAGGGGAAACTTAAGGAAAAAGGGGAATGTCTAACTTAGTAAGGAATCTAGCCTTTGGAACTTTCTATTTATGAACTCAACTAGGAATTAAGCAAGGTGTAAATCATTTAAGAATTGTAAAGGAATAATGGGACAATGAGGAACGTTTTTAGGAACGCTTTTAGGTGGGTGAGGGGAATAGGAAAATTTAATTAATTAATAAATTGATTTTCTGGTGCAACTAGGGGATCGGACGACATGTGTATGGGGGAGGTTTTTCCTAATTAAATAAATGAAAAATGAATCAAATGAGGGTTTGGGAAACTAATGACGAAAAAACTCTATAAAAAGGATGGTGGAGGAGGAGTATGGATCACATCTGGCTTGCGTAATGTCACGCTGCCGAAATTTTATCTTGACTGAATTTTCTCTTGTGGGAGTTGGGATACCTAGCTCAGGTGACGAGGGGTAGCTCGACCTTGCGAGGCGAGCTGGGGAGCTATCATTCTCTGGTATTATGTGTGCGGCCCCTTTGCGGCTCGAAGGGCTCAGGGGGAAGAAGAGTACCCCTAGCGTTGGCTGGAAGGTACTGGTGAGGTCTCAATGGTTGACAATAAGTACTTGGACGAAGCACAAATAGGACTCGAACGAGACGCAAGCGCGGGATAACGACTTGTGGTTATTTGTCATCGGTTACAGGTAACAACTCTATTGTTTGTTTAAAAATAAAAGAAAAAGTTGTTCTAAATTTTCTGTACATGAATATATATAATGGTGAAGGTTGAAATTGATTTTGGACAGCAATGGCGAAATGTAATTTAATAGTTTTATTCCAGCTTAGAATTGTAATTGTGTCAATGTATTAGTTTCAGTATTTCCTTATTGTTTAATGAAAAAAAAAATGTTCATTGATATGAATTCCTGCTCAACTTATATTGAGTACTGCGATTGCTATAAAATAAAACGTTAACAGTAGACATTTTACTCAGTACCGAATTCCTTGTTAAATTAAGTTGATCATTTAGCACAGTACAATAAGTTTGAGTTGATATTTACATTAATTTGTGTAACACAGGATGTTTTCGCTTGTTAGTTTTCGCCTGATACCTTTGTGTATCTTTTATTTCTGGAGTTATTGTCTAATTTTCGCATGGCCAGAATGAGCCCCATACTCAAAACCTTGCTTGTGTTTTTCCAACTCATGTCTGTGTTTTCTTTATACATTGATTATGATTTTTCTTTTATATTCGGTTATGGCACTTGAGATGGATTCTAATCGTAAATGTTTGTAATTCCTTCCAATCCTTGCCTTGCATTTTTTTCTTTTAGTCTAGTTGGATTTCTTTAAAAGTTGAGTGATGGTCCTCCACCGGAGGAAGTAACAAGGCCCCATCTCCCAGTCGCTAATCCGATGACTTATATGTTTAACACCCAATGAGGATTCTAGCCACAACAACTGGCAAAAACTACAGGAAGGATGATCACAATGTGTTATGTTCCATTAATTTGTTTCTCCACAGAGAAGATCTAGAGCCAATTTTGTGTTAGAAAAGTCTGTATGATAAATCGTCGATGTGTGTAGTAACTGGGCTTCCGAATGAAGAACAGTGGTATTATGGGTTTTTTTAAGGTTTGATATTGAGAGAGAACTGGTTCTGAATGCTCACGCTCATGATACTATCCACTTACCCAACACTCCATTACCTTGTTGTGGGACGAGCACACTGCCCCAAATCTAAACTTGCTTTATTGTCCATTCTCCCCATGAAAAAGGGGGTATTTAATCAAGCTATTTTGTCGAGGTTGTTGCTTAGGCTCAGCTTCACTCATACACATATGCATGTGCCAGTTATAGTATACAAAGGCATAGGCACGGGTAGAGCCCACATCCCTTTGAGTAGTTCCATTCGTTAAACCGAACTGTCAATCCAGTTTCAAAACCAACTTCCCTTCACTAGGATCCCAGTTACCATTACTACCTTCCAACACAGAACTGCACAAGTGGGAACCCCTCTAAACTCTATACTGTACAAGTACCCATATTCTTAACTTTACACTGACTTATTAAAAGTGTTACCAAAGAAGGGCGTAAGGATTCATAGTGGGAATTCAGTCGAGATCACATCCAATTCATCATATTACACAGATAATATACTGGTATATCTATGTACTATTCTAGAGGGAAATCAAGAGTGGAATCAGGTTGTGAACTCATCGTGATCGAAGTCAAAAACTGATTCAAATTTCTATTTAAAATAGTAAATGTACAACAATTTCTTGAAAAGGATATGACAAACACACCCAAAAAATATCCAACTGTTTACTACAGGAATAAAGCAAATGAGAAACATTTTCCCTGCTGTAAAGTTGTTCGGTTACTGCAAAAAGGGTTTAGAAATAAAAATTTCCAATGCGGAGACTTGAACACGGGTCTCTTTGATGAGAGCCAACCAATCATACCACAAATCGTGCACGGTTCAGAGTTGGCACTGAGCGACTGTGTGTTGACTTTAACTCTAGTAGTTTTATATTTTTTGAATAATTCAGTAGTTAATTTATTACAGCCTTCCATATTCTACAATGTCATTACCACAGTTATTTTTATTTACAGCAGACTATTTTATTGATTTAAATGTTGTACATTTCCTCTAATTATATAATCACTGACGTGGTGACCAGGAAGGAATGATGTTAGATGGTAATCCTTGGGTAATTATTATATCCTTAAATTAATTTTATTGATCATTGTTGTGATAATTTGGAACAATGTGATGGAATTCTGACGTGATCATTGCTAAATTGAATTTATATGTTCATTGTTGTGATGACTAGGTAAGAAAAGATTTAGTGGGGAATCCCTTGCATTGATGGTTATCCTTAAATTAACTAAATAATAATCTAACTCTGTATTTTAACTTTTAATAATATTAGTTTTATAATATTACGATATATATGCATGTGGACTTTCAATGAGGAATTGTTATTCAGAAACTGTTATTTTAATGAGAAATGTTATTTAGAAATTGTTAATTTAATGAGGAAGTGTTATTTAGAATTTGTTATTTTAATGAGGAGAGTTATTTAGAAACTACAATTTTAATGAGAAAGTGTTATTTAGATATGTTTTTAATGAAAGGTAAATGTTACTTGAAAGTTGTTATGTAAGTTAACATTAGGATGAGGTAAGATACATTGTGCTAGAATAGGTTCTTGATGGCAAGATAGTATTGAGGTATGTCTAGATGGTTGTAATCTTTAACCTTGTCTTGAGTGTAGTTACGTTGCGCAAGATTGATTACAATGCTCTCTTTATGGTTTTGTATAATGTATGTCATTGAAAACTGGATTTCGAAAAGGTTGGATATTATGTACTGGTTGATGGTTTATAGATTTTACGTTTGCGCTTGGAATCCTAGTGCACTTGTCGCAACATGGCAACATGATTCCCTAAAAGAAATCATTGTGCGTGTTGATAGATAAGCGCATTTGAAACCTGGTTGGGTCATGCACTCTTCGTTTAGGGTGAAGTGGTTATTGTAATTCATGTTTGGTACTTTGTCCTCTAACGTTTTATTGTGTTTGTTTCTCACTCGCCATAAGGGTTCTAGTCACTTGTGTCGTTGATGTTGTTTATGTGGGTTTATTTGATGTTCATAGTTAGCTTAGTCATCTCGGTCTTGTTTGTGTTGGGTGGGACGTAGACACCTCCTTGTTCCTCAAAACAATCGCTAGCCTTGAGACCTTAAATGCTAAAAATCGATGGGAACCTGGGCTTGAGAGTTGCTTATGTGTCCTGGAGGTCCTAACCTTGCAGGGTAGGAGGGGCGGGTAGTCATCTTTATTGTGTCTAATTGATTTTAGCATGTTGCATCCGGTTCATCATCAAGTTGTGTTCATGATTGTTGTTGATTGTTACTTCCCTGCTAAAAAAAAAAAAAAAAATTCACTTGTTATGCGTTGCATGTTGTCGCAACGAAGGGGGTCGTTACATATGGTATCAGAGCCAGTTCGACCCACGACTTGGGATCACTACGACTTCCTTGATTATATATTTGATTATAATTTCGCTAATTAAATTGATGTGTATTCGTGAAGGTAATCATGGTTATAGGACATCATGGAGGAAGACGATGGGGTGCTAGGGGAGGAGGCGTGATGCCCCTAGTAGCATCCACGCATGAGGGGTCTAACCCCCAGGGAGGCGAACAGGTTGTCGGGCGAGAACATATAGCTATGGGTGATGTGGTTGGTCTGATGAGGTCCTTTCAGCAGATGTCTGAGGCACTGATCAGCCGTTTGGATAGAGATGAGGCCAAGGCACCGGCACCCCCTGAGGGTCCACCACGCGCTCTGGTCGGTACTAGGTCAAATTTCCCGAGTTCTTTGGTGCCCCGGACAGCGCAGCCACTAAGGCATGGTTGGAGAATATGGAGATGTGCTTTGCACTTCCCGACTATACCTCCAACATAAAATTTTGCATGGAGATCTTTCAACTGAATGGGAGCGCCCTTCTATGGTAGAAGACACTCCTGTCGCAATTGAACATGGCAATCGAAGACGTGTCATGGGAACTATTCGAGGAATGGTTCCGGGAGAGGTACCTATCTGAGGAATTCATTCAGCATCATATCAACGAGATCAACGCCTTGCGACATGGCGGTCATACAGTGCCCGAGTACGAGGCTTGTTTCATGGAGATGCTTCGGTATGCTCTGCACCTGAATACTGAAAAACTTAAGGTCAACAAGTTCGTGTTCATCCTTAACGTCAACATTCATGCAAAGGTTAGGATTCTGATGTATCAAACCTTGCATGATGTTTTTCAGAAGGCCCTCATAGCAGAGGAGGAGCTTATCAGCGGGGGTCAGAGCAGGACTCCAACGAAACTAGTGGGACAGGCATCATCTAGTGCGCAGCAGCATCAGACACCATCTAGACATTCACTAGGATATTGTGGCTTCCAAAGAGGATCCACTTTCACTACACCTTGGTGACCAGTGCCTTAGCAATGGACTCCTTACAGAACACCACAATAGCATCGACCATAGCAGCAGTAGTTTAGGCTAAATGGTTGTTTTTCTACACTTGCTAAATCTGATTTTTAGTTAAAAATAAAAAGGGGGAAACTTAAGGGAAAAAAGGGGAAACTAAAGGAAAAGGAGAAACTTAAGGAAAAAGGGAAATGTCTAACTTAGTAAGGAATCTAGCCTTTGGAACTTTCTATTTATGAACTTAACTAGTAATTAAGTAAGGTGTAAGTCATTTAAGAATTGTAAGGGAATAATGGGACACCGAGGAGCGTTTTTAGGAACTCTTTTAGGTGGGTGAGGGAAATAGGAAAATTTAATTAATTAATAAATTGATTTTCTGGTACAACTAGGGGATCGGGTGACATGTGTATGGCAGAGGTTTTTCATAATTAAATAAATGAAAAAGGAATCAAATGAGGGTTTGGGAAACTAATGACTAAGAAACTCTATAAAAAGGATAGCAGAGGAGGAGTATGGATCACATCAAGCTTGTGTAACGTCACACTACCGAAACTTTATCTTGACTGGATTTTCTCTTGTGGGAGTTGGGATACCTAGCTCGGGCGATGAGTGATAGCTCAACCTTGCGATGCGAGGTGGGGAGCTAGCATTCTTTGGTATTGTGTGTGTGGGCCCTTTGCGGCTAGGGGGGCTCAAGGGGAAGAAGAACACCCCTAGCGTTGGCTAGGAGGTACCAGTGAGGTCTCAGCGGTTGGCAAGCAGTACTTGAACGAAGAGTGAGAAGGACTCGAACAGGGCGCAAGCACGGGATAGCAACTTCTGGTTATTCATCGTCGGTTACAGGTAAGCAACGTTATTGTTTGTTTAAAAATAAAAGAAAAAATTGGTCTAAATTTTATGTACATGAATATTTATAATGGCGAAGGTTGAAATTGATTTTGGACAGCAATGGTGAAATGTAATTCAATAATTTTATTCCGGCTTAGAATTGTAATTGTGGCAATGAATTAGTTTCAGTATTTCCTTATTGTTTAATGAAAAAAAAAAGTTCGTTGATATGAATTCTTGGTCAACTTATATTGATACTGTGATTGCTATAAAATAAAACGTTAACAGTAGACATTTTACTCAGTACCGAATTCCTTGTTAACTTGAGTTGATCATCAAGCACAGTACCATAAGTTTGAGCTGATATTTACATTAATTCGTGTAACACTGGATGGTTGTGCCTGTTAGTTTTCGCCTGATACATTTGTGTATCTTTTATTTCTTGAGTTATTGTCTAATTTTCGCATGGCCAGAATGAGCCCTGTACTCAAAGCCTTCCTTTCATTTTTGTAACTCCTGTCTGCGCTTTCTTTATTCCTTGATTGTGATTTTTCTTTTATATTCAGTTATGGCACTTCAGATGGATTCTAATCGTAAATGTTTGCAATGCCTTCCACTCCTTGCCTTGAGTTTTTGTCTTTTAGTCCAGTTGGATTTCTTTAAAAGTTGAGCGATGATCCTCCACCGGAGGAAGTAGCAAGGTCCCATCTCCCAGTTGCTAATCAGATGGATTATATTTTTAACACCCAATGAGGATGTTAGCCACAACAACTGGCTAAAACTACAGGAAGGATGCTTACAATTTCCATTGTTCCATTAATTTGTTTCTCCATGGAGAAGATCTGGAGGCAATTTTGTGTTAGAAAAGTCTGTATGACAAATCGTTGATGTGTGTAGTAACTGGGCTTCCAAACGAAGATAAATGGTATTATAGTTTTTTTTTAAGGTTTGATATTGACAGAGAATTGGTTTTGAATGTTCACACTCACAATACTATCCACTTACCCAGCACTCCATTACCTCGCAATGGGACGAGCACACTGCCCCAAATTTGAACTTGCTTTATTATCCCTTCTCCCCATGAAAAAGGGGGTATTTAATCAAGCTATTTTGTCGAGGCTGTTGCTTAGGCTCAACTTCACTCATCCACATTTGCATGTGTCAATTATAGTATACAAAGGCGTAGGCAAGGGCAGAGCCCATATCCCTTTGAGTAGTTCCAGTTGTTAAACCGAATTGTCGATCCAGTTTCAAAACTAGCTTCCCTTCTCTAGGATCCCAGTTACCATTATTGCCTGCCAACACAGAACTGCACAGGTGGGAACCCCTCTAAACTCTATACTATACAAGCACCCAGATTCTTAACTTTACACTGACTTATTAAAAGTGTTACCAAATAAGGGCGTAAGGATTCGTAGTGGAAAGTTAGTCGAGATCACATCCAATTCATCATATTACGTAGATAATATACTGGTATATCTCTGTACTATTCTAGAGGGAAATCAAGAGTGGAATCAAGTCGTGAACTCATCATGATCGAAGTCAAAAACTGATTCAAATTTCTATTTAAAACAGTAAATATACAAAAATTTCTTGAAAGGAATAAAACAAATGAGAAACGTTTCCCTGCTGTAAAATTGTTCAGTTACTGCAAAAAGGGTTTAGAAATAAAAATTTCCAATGCGGGGACTTGAACCCGAGTCTCTCTAGTGAGAGTCGACCAGTCAGACCACGGATCGTGTAGGGTTCAGAGTTGGCGCTGACCGACTGTGTGTTGACTTTAATTCCAACAATTTTATATTTTTTGAATAATTCAGTAGTTAATTTATTACAGCTGTCCATATTCTATAGTGTCATTACTGCAGTTATTGTTATTTACAGCAGACTATTTTATTGATTTAAATGTTTTACATTTCCTCTAATTATATAATCACTGACGTGGTAACCAGGAAGGAATGATGTTAGATGGTAATCCCTGGGTAATTATGCTATCCTTAATTAATTCAATTGATCATTGCTGCGATAATTTGGAATGATGTGATGGAATTCTCACGTGATGATTGCTAAATTGAATTTATATGATCATTGTTGTGATGACTAGGTAAGAAAAGATTTAGTGGAGAATCCCTTGCATTGATGGTTATCCTTAAATTAACTAAATAATAATCTAAGTCTGTATTTTAACTTTTAATAATCTTAGTTTTATAATATTATGGTATATATGCATGTGGACTTTCAATGAGGAATTGTTATTCAAAAACTGTTATTTTAATGAGAAGTGTTATTTAGAAATTGCTAATTTAATGAGGAAGTATTATTTAGAATTTGTTATTTTAATGAGTGTTATTTAGAAATTGTTATTTTAATGAGAAAGTGTTATTTAGATATGTTTTTAATGAAAGGTAAATGTTACTTGAAAGTTGTTATGTATGTTAACATTAGGATGAGGTAAGATACATTGTGCTAGAATAGGTTTTTGATGGCAAGATAGTATTGAGGTACGTCTAGATGGTTGCAATCTTTAACCCTGTCTTGAGTGTAGTTACATTGTGCAAGATTGATTACAATTATCTCTTTATGGTTTCCTATAATGTATGTCAGTGCAAAATAGATTTCGAAAAGGTTGGATATTATGTATTGGTTGATGGTTTAGAGTTTTTACGTTTGTGCTTGGAATCCTAGTGTGCTTGTCGCAATGTGGTGACATGATTCCCTAAAAGGAATCATTGTGCACGTTGATAGATATGCGCATTTGAAACATGGTTGGGTCATGTGATCCCCGTTTAGGGTGAAGTGGTTTTTTTAATTCATGTTTGGTACTTTATCCTGTAACAATTTATTGTGTTTGTTTCTCGCTCGCCATAAGGGTTCTAATCACTTGTGTCGTTGATGTTGTTTGTGTGGGTTGATTTGATGTTGGCAGTTAGCTTAGTCGGATTGGTCTTGTTTGTGTCAAGTGGGACGTAGACACCTCCTTGTTCCTCAGAACATTCGCCAGCCTTGAGACCTTAAATAGTCAAAATCGATGGGAACCTGGGCTTGAGTGTTGCTTATGTGTCATGGAGGTCCTAACCTTGCAGGGTAGGACGGGTGGGTAGTCGTGTTTATTGTGTCTAATTGATTTTGGCATGTTGCATCCGGTTGCATTGATGTGATAGTATGTTGGGTCGTTATGTTGTTTGTTGTCGGGTTGCGTGTGTCATGTTTGTCATCAAGTTGTGTTGTTGATTGTTGTTGTTGTTACTTCCCTGCTAAAAAAAAATTGCACTTGTTATGAGTCACATGTTGTCGCAACGATGGGGGTCGTTTCATATAATACAATAAGTTGTAACAAGTATATTCTTTAATATTTTTAATAGGATTTAGCTTGGGTGGATGGGAGGAATGTTTTTTATTATCGCCATGTAGGTTCAATTCTCACAAGTGACATGTTGAGCTCTTAATAGGGTTTTCATTCTACCAAGCAAAAAATCAACCTGATGTGGTGTATGAGACCCGCTTGTTATAAATTCCTGCCAAGTCAAACATTAACATGGTGTGGTGTATGAGACCCACTTGTTATAAATTCATATTATATATTATATATTACTATCTTATGACTATATCATAAATTATTATGTATTATTATCATATATTAATAATATATTATTTATTCTACTTTCATATAATATATTAAAAATAATTTTTTTATGATATTTATTATCATTTATTGTCTATGCATAAGAATCTAAACTTATTATTATTATTGTTAACTATCATATCGTAATTCTAAATTACACTAAATTTATATGGTAGTGTGATGAAGCATACACGGATTTGATGTGATACACATGACTTATTATTTTATGATTTCATTAGAAGGCCCATTTTTAGAGCAAATTTGCTCTAATTTAAGATTTGTTGAAACACCACTAATAAAAGGGGATCTTTATTCATCTTGAATTCATTCCTATAAATTAGTGGCACCAGAATGGCCAACTCATTTTGATTCAATATAAATTAGTGTTTTGATTAGCAATTAATAATTTCTTGACTTGTCTTATGAAGTTAGTTTGACTTTGTCATATTCTAATATATTAATATTTTGTAATGTTAATATTTCCTGCTAAGCTTGGTTCTTGACGTATTGGTTTTTTTTTAATCAATATTTTTTTTTTATGATTTGTAATGAGAGCCTGGTGTATCTCAGTGATGGTTGATTATTTCATGTGAACGTAATTCACCCAACGTGAATCTGACCGGAGATTTAATTAATGTCGAATATTAAATATTAAACGATTAAGTATTGAATCGTTAATTGATTGAATGTCCAACAATTGAACAATTTCATGTTGCACAATTCAACCATTAAAAAATCGAATGTCAAACAATTTAACATTGAATAAATAAGTGAATATTGAATAATTATAAAATTGAATAAGGAACAATGGAATGTTGAACAAATGAGTAATTGCATGTTAATCTTTTAATGTTGAATAATTCAATATTTTACCATAAATTTTTAACGTCAAACTATTTAATAATTAAAAAATTGATGGTTAAACAATTCAATAATTAAACTTTCTTTTCATTATAAAATTTTTAAAATTTATATATTTTTTAAAAAAACCTTATGTATTGGTGGTGAAGTTATACATTTTTGTTATTATTTTCATTTTAATCTTTTAAAATATTATTAAAATGACCTTATACATTGATAGTGAAGTTATACATTTTGTTATTATTTTCATTTTTATCTCCTAAAACATTATTAATATTATCTTGTGTGGCTTTAACCACATTTTCTTCAAAACTTTCTACATGCTCAATTTTAACGCTATTAATATTTGCAAGTAACCCTTCTTCTTTTTATAATCAAGAAACGCTATTAATAATTGCAAGTAACCCTTCCTCTTTTTATAATCAAGAAGTTGAGGGTTCTTGGAAGTGACCATTACGTTATTTGAATTATCATTTTCATCTTTATTACGACGAAAGGCGTACACCTATTGATAATGAGCATAATTAATCACCTTTTAATCTAAAATTTTAATTTGATGGCTAACAATTGAAGATGCTGGCATATTCTTAGTCATTCTCCCAAATCAATGAATGTGATTTCCTCTTCATAACTTCCTTGTATTTTTTAATGCATCCGTTAACCTGTTTACCTTTAAACATTTACCTAATCATATTAAGAAATTACTGTAGCACTATATGATTGCCACGTTTAAATGATTAAACTTTGGATTTAGCACGCTGGCTATAGACGCTCATTTTCTGGTTGTGCATTTCATTTTCTGTCCGAGCCTTTCGGCGTTCATCAACTACAATTTTGAGTGGTTGTACTAGTGGTAAAACTATTGTAGTAGATAAGGTAAATGATTCAACTTGTATATCCTTTTATGCAAGGAATAGTTGTTCACATCTAATAGATAATCTTTGAAAACAATGAAGACCATTCTACACTAATTCATGGGCTTGATCACAATAAAATATCACTAATTTGAAGTTGTGAACTTTTTAAATTCTTATACTACCTTGAAAAGTTGTTTAAACTTATAGGTTTATTTTCTTATTCAAGTTTTTGAAAGGACAAATAAAAGTATATTGATTTTCATATTAAGAAATAAAAGAATTAAAATATATATATATATGAAAATATATATTTATTTATTTTAAAAAGATAAAAATAATGAAAGGAGTTGGTGTTTTCTAGGTCGTCTTCTCTCTTTCACAAAGGGGTTAAATTTCAGGGCATGGTGTGCAAGATGCACCTTTTTGTATCACTCTAAGTCTTTGACTTAGTTCTCGCGCTGGTGGTACCCTCAATATTTCTTAAGTCAAGAGTCATTTCTTGTCACCTAAGGACAACCTATTTATACATTAAACTTAGACTAGATTTATAACATAGATAAGTGGTGCATGGAGTTAATATTTGCTATTTATTTTAGAAAATGGATGTTGAGTCAATGAGTTGTGTTTTGGAGGTGATCAAGAAACCAACCAACAAGGGTGTTTAACAGGTTTCAACCATATGAACGATCTTCTGAACCATGGACACCACAATCAACATAGTGATGGGTTTGACGAGAAACGTATTCTCAAAACAGGAACTCTAGCTCTAAAATTCTATATTTTGGGGTCAAAAACACCAAAATCAACATCTAAATCAAAAAGTGATGCTACCGGTAACACCTGTTTTTTTTTCTAGGGTTAAAATTAGCACATTTTACAACCATGGCCTTAACAACCTTGTAATGTTGTCAACAAAAACTTTAAAATCAACCCCCAAATCGAAAAGTGGCACCAACAACAACACCCTTTTTTTCTTTTTGAGGTCAAAATTACAACTTCTTTGAAAGGATGGCCTTAACAACCTATATTGTTGCAACAGAAAGTTTAAAATCAACCCAAAAATTGAAAAGTAGTGCTCCCAATGGCACCACACCCTTTTTTAGATCAAATATGTAAATTTTTTAAACCCATGGCCTTGATAGTCAATACCCTTACAACCGAAATATTAAAATCAACTCCCGAATTGGAAAAAGGTGTTGCCAGTAGCACCCACCTCTTTTTTCGAGTATAAAATTGCAACATTTTTTAAACCATGGCATAAAAGCCCTGACCTATTGCAAATAAATATTCACACTCGATAGTATAACCTCCAAAATACCCTTCACATGAACCTCTCCAGAATTAATGAAACAAACATAAGTTCAAATGAACATATGCACAAATGGTCAAACAAATGTTATCAATGAATAATGTTCAAAAAGTGACAAATGATAGAAATGCATGTTGAAGTTGAAAAGTGATTTGTCAAATATGCCTAAATGCAAGAGTTCAAGGATTAGTAAGATTATTTCAAGCAACCAACCAAAGAGAGTTAACAATACATTGATGGGTTAAAAACCTCAACAAATGTGATGAGATGGTCTTCCCATCATAAATAATGCATATGTATAGAAAGAAAGCAATAAGGATGTCATCAAACTATTAAGAAGATATTGTTCCTACAAGCAGTGAGTCATCAGAAGGAGCCACGAGACTTGTACAATTATACAGTGAACAACACTTGTCGATAAGCTTTATTCAAGCAAGAACCCAAAAGTTTCCATTCCTAATATTCAATCCATCCACAACAAGTCCTAGTAGTGGTTACTAATTCAAAGTTTGTCTTCAATGCCTCTTAGTTGTCGATTTGTAAGAAGAACTAGCAATAAGGCTATAGATACTTAAGTGAAGAGTGACCATGTCTTCAATCAATATGATTAATGTGTTTATATATCTCATACGTGGATGGTGAGATCATTGGTTTTGACTAATCGATAGATGTGGGATTTGGTTCTTGCATATCCATAGTAAACACAATACGTGGCAAAGGTTCTAGTTCTTGTGAAGTAGTAGAAGTGATGTGGGAACATACATTTGAGAACAAAGTCTCAGCATATCCATGACCTACTCGTGTTACTCTCATCCTAGGGTCAATAGAATTGATTCATTCTTTATGTTTCTGAAGTCCAAAATACCTTCACATGAACCTCTCCAGAATTAATGAGACAAACATAAGTTTAAATGAGTGTATGCACAAATGGTCAAAGAAATGTTATCATTGAATAGTGTTCAAAAAGTGGCAAATGATGGAAATGCATGTTGAAGTTGAAAAGTGATTTGATACCTAGATGCAAGAGTTCAAGAAGGATGTCATCAAACTATCAAGAAGATATTGTTGTTACAAGCAATGAGTCATCAGAAGGAGCCACGAGGCTTGTACGATTATATCGTGAATAACACTCATCAATAAAATTTATTCAAGCAAAAGCCCAAAATTTTCCATGACCACTCATCAATCCATCCATAATAATGGGTACTAATTCAAATTTTGTCATCAATGTTTCTTAGTTGTTGATTTTTAAGAAAATTTTAAAATAAGATTATTTATTGATACTTAAGTAAAGAGTGACATTGTCTATAATCAATATGATTAATATGTTCATATAGTTCATACTTTTCTATTATTTTGGTATAAATTACTTGTTTTTTAGGTTTCTTGAAGTGTAAAAAGAGACTTCAAAAATGTAGAAAGACTTGATCACGTGAGAGTAGAGAAGTTGTGAGCATTGAAAATATTTGAACGAATTCATACGTGGAGGAAGTTTATTCACTAGTTTGTGTTATATAATGCTTCATTTATTATTTGCTTTGTTGTCCCATAGGGTTACTTTGTATAAAACTCCAATGATGTCCCCATTACAATTTAGTGGCAAACCAAGCATTCACAATTCTTTTCCAAAATGATGCACCCTACACAAGTATATGGTAATAGTGTTGCATCCACATTTTTTTCTTTTATTTGTTATTTTAGTTTTAAAAAGGTATTTCACACAAGGCCATTTGACTCCTCTTTGTATTGAGTATCAAGAACATTATTACCCTTTCCTTATAACGCATTTACACTTACAACAATAATAACCATTTTAATTACTTACATATTAGAGATATGTGTTCAAACATTAGGATCTACCATTATTAACTCCACATAGCATAGCCATGCATATTAAAGAGACACACATGAGATATTCAATAAAATAAAATAAGATATTATCAAATATTCGTGGTACAATATAATGGGTCCAAAACCCAATTNAATATAATGGGTCCAAAACCCAATTATATATATATAATTGGGTTTTGGACCCATTATATTGTACCACGAATATATTTGATAATATCTTATTTTATTATATATATATATATGTGTGTGTGTGTGTGTGTGTGTGTGGATAATTATTATTGTAAAAAAATTTATACACTAATGCTATTAAGTCTTTGGTTTTTTAAAAACAAATTCACTAATATGAAAATTTCTTTATAAAAATACAGATAAGTAATTATTAATATTGATAAGCATTTTTTTAATATTGGACTATAGGGGTACTGGCATGATTAGAAAACCAAGATTATTTTTATCGTTGTCACCCCCTTTTAATCTTGGCTATCCAATTATGTCGTCTAATAATGTCAATCCCCCTTTTAATCTTGGTCGTAAATTATGGATAAGTCAAAGTTATATGGTTCCAAAGACTCTTAAACAATAAAACACATGGGATTAATGTTCATCTAGCCTCAAGAATAACGATTTGATGACATGTAATGTTTTATTAATGATCTTGGCCTTCTGTGAACAAATTCAAAATATATAAACAACATGTCGAATAAGCATCCAGCGGTTATTGCATGGCAGTCGAGGCAAACCATTGACATGGGATCTGATGTTGACCATTGAGGATGCTCTCACATTAGCCACCTCAGTATCTAGCTACCTCAAAACTTTACCTCTCACATATTCTTCTTCCTTTCCATTCTCGATACATGTCGTCCTTGATCATCTGATCCCTATCAACATTCTCAATGACAACTGAAGTGAGTGTGCTAGATTTATTACTTTTTTAAAAAAATATCTTCCAAGCATAGTAGCACGGATACTGCATCTGAGAGTAGGGAACATGTACATGCCATATCCCCATCTCAAGGCTTTGGAAATTTTAAAAAACACTCCCTTTTTGTTGGAAGCTTCTTTGAAAGTTTTTTTATAAGCTCCATTTTTTGTCTGGGAGCTTCAAGAAGCTTCTCGATAGGCAGGGAGCTTTAAGAATCTCTCGACCATGTAGGGCCCAAAATCTTAAGAAAAAATGTCAAAAATGAATTCAATCATCATTGTTTCTCATGCAAAAAAAAGTGCCAAAAAATAAAAAAAAATCGTTTGAATCTGTAAATCATGTCATTTTTTCAATTTTCAAGGTTATTTGAATCAAGAGGGCTTACCCATCTTAGCTATTTAGAATTATTCACACTCGATATACATTGCTAGTTTTCTTAAGTGAATAATGGATCTTTATACACCAACAATAAGATACATAATAACTCTAATACATGTTTTAAAAGTTTATAGCTAGCCAACATTATTTATATTCATTGATATGGCAATTTAGAATCGTAAACCACATCAAACTCAAAATATCAAAGACTTTGAAAGTTTGATGTTAGTTGAAACAACTAAGTTTATTCACATGCAAAATAAACAATGGTTACCATTTAAAAAAATGCAAAGGCGTCCAAGTACTAACCACTCTTGTGAGCAATATTAGAGCTGGAGTTGAATCAAGGAATTTAAAAAAGACCAAATCTCATGGTTAATAAAACTATTGGTGATTTATACATCTATAAATATGAAAATTGGTTTAATAAACTCATATAATGGGATAAAAATATGAAAATTGGTTTAATAAACTCATATAATGGGATAAAGTTGTAGGTAAAATTTACAAAGCATACCATGGCACTAGATATATATTATATATAGTCATGCACAATTAGGTGATATGATGTTACACAAACCCAATCTATGTATATCTAAACGTGAACATAGGGATGTAAACAAATTTACAAGGAATGAACATGACCATTACTACTATAAGCTTAAAAGGATCAAATAGTTTATATCATGAAATAAATTGATTATATTATATTTCAATTGTTGAGAATCTCCTCTATTTTTTAATATCCATTATTGTTGCTCCCAACTTCTTGTTCTCTACATATTTGAGCAAAGCTTCTAGCCATATCGAATACTCACCCGCATACTTAACATACATGTGCTCGAAAAACAACTCATGCAACACTGCTTTTAATCTACTTCTAAAATTATAAAAAATGAAGAATATTATAACTTTTAACATAATGAATTTTTTATACTTTATGAAAGTACCAAAAATGAGAATTATGTAACTTTTAAAAATAATATTCTTACCTACTTATGAAAGTATAAAAAGTATAACAAAAATGAGAGATTTTATAACTTAAACAACTAAATTATGAAATTACAAAAACAAGAATTTTATAACTTTTAAAAATAATATTTTTATCTACTTATGAAAGTATAACTAAATTATGAAATTACAAAAACAAGAATTTTATAACTTTTAAAAATAATATTTTTATCTACTTATGAAAGTATAACAAAATTGAGAACTTTTATAACTTAAACAACTAACTTATGAAATTTTAAAGTAAGATGGGATTGTGGCTAAGGTTTACTTTAGCAGCAGTATGAGATCAAGTTTTGGCGAGCGGTTTTGTTTTGTGTTGGTTGGGGTTTGTTTCGTCTTGCTATGGTTGGGTTTGTGGATTGCAGTTTTTCTCTTTGGTTATGTTGGTTTATTCAGGGTTTGATGTATGTTCAGATTAGGGTCCTTTTGGTGGGTGTCGGTGCCTCTTTCTTCCTCATTTCAGTTGGGGGCTTTAGTCGGGGCTTTGAGGTCATTTCTAAGGGCGTGTAGTGTTGATGCTTTGACACTTTGAGGTCCTTTTTGAGGGCGTGCAGCTTTTTGGTTTCTCTCTTTCTAGTGTGCATAGGTTGGGGTCTTCTATGGTGTCGTTGCCTTCTGGTTCTGTTGATGTGAGAGCTTCATACCACTCTCACTTGGTCCTTCTAGCAATTGGGCTTTTCTCTGGGATTGCTTTCTCGGCATCTCTGTCATAGAGGGGTTTATTTTTCTTCAATGTTGTCTTCTCAATTCATTTATTGTATATTTATTTGTGGCTTATTAGCCATCTTATTGACCCCTTTGGGCTTCTATTTTCTTATCATTTTACCCATCGATGGGTTGTGCTTAAAGAACCTACAAAATGCAATTTGATTCTCTTCAAATGAATAGAATTACAGTTTTTTTCGTGGAAAAAATGAAATTTTAAAGTAAGACAAAATATACTTCATTCTAAATAATATTACTTCACTCTTTAGGAAATCAAAATTAGAAGCTCTAGATAGTGGATTTTGTCAATCTCTAGAAACTCTAAATAGTGAATTTTGTAAATATATCATGTTATCTTTCATTTCATTTCATGGAAATGTTTCACCTCATTTTAGTTCCACTCCCACATACTTTTCAAATATTCATACTATATTCTTGCTTTTGTTTAGTTTGTGTCATATCTTCCCCGAGAAATATTAATTGTGTTTAACGTAGAAAAAATCATCATGGCAAGAGTGAAATAATGTTTATAAATTGCAAAATTTGAAGACGCCCAACTTTTTTGGGCCATATTTGAACCTTCAACTTATGCATTTGTCACCTTTTTCGAGACTAACTATTCCTTATCATAGTTATTAGGCCTTAATTTATCACCTTCTTGACTCATTGTTCCTTACCATCTCTATTATCCCTCTATCAATGGTTGTCTTAAGAAGCACCTTTAGGCAACTTCAGAGAACTACATTTTTGTATAATATGCAAAATAGATTTCAATGGACATGAAAATGCAGTTTCTAACAACAATCTTTAGTTTCAACTTCTTATATGAAGATTTTGATTTGTCATCCGTAGAGAAGAATATTCACAATCTAACCATATGTTCACAAAGATGCTTCCTTGTATTATTTGGACATGGAAAAATAAAGTGAAAGGTTATGGGTAGCCACATTTAATGAAATGAAATTCTTCTATACTTGCATCTCATTTAGTCTTGAATGTATATCATTAACACAACCAATACCATTCTAAGGTTTAAGAAAATTGGTGATGGATAGGAATCCAAAAAAAGTATGTATCTACTGTCAGTGGAGGCATCATTGTTTAATCTTAGTTCCTATCACGTCCCCACATTGTGCCTACCCGAATCTTGTGATTGTGCACCCCTTGAGGGCATGCAGCACAGCGACATTTCTCACTTGATTGCTTGACATTTCTCACATTTCTCACTACGCCTCTTCACCTAGAGCATACCCATACTCTGTTCTAGGCCACCGGTGAGTCACACTTCTACTCTAGTGCAACTCTTGTATACTTAGACAATTATTAACAACTTAACACTTAGTCATATATAAGCATGCATCCATGAAACAAAGAGAACACTTTTAAAACCGTGCCTAACACTTGACTCGGTCTTATTATTGCAAAATAGTTACAATATGAGCACTACCAACTTGGTTCACGCGACTCACCTCACCTCACCAAGACACTCATACATAGATTTTTTACACCAAGACTCATCTATTGTAACATCTTTCGAAACTTCTGCGGAGCACCCTAAATGTGCATCCACCACAGACTCATTGTCTCTTCTATGTTGCAAGGCTTTGCACAAACCTGTGATTTTGTCTCCTAGTATGCCTCATACAAACCTACAACAAGACTTCCCCTAAACTCAGTCCAAAATAAGGTCACCCCAAATTTGCCCACAAAATCACCTCAAAGAAACACAAGTCCTCGCATATGGAACAAATTGGCTCCTTGAGGGAGGTCACCCCTCTTCGTTTAAGTCTGCCTCATAATCACAAAGCTAATCTTTCTCTACTTGTTCTTCAAGTCTTCCTCCCCTGGTTGTGCGCCCTTGTTCTCTTATAGTCATTGGCTCCCCAAATGATCCATCTAGGTGAACTGACGTGACCCATGATTCATGCCCCTTCGCAATGTTGGGTCGACTGTAAAGTCTCCCATGACACCCACCGAGTGCATGCACTCTTTGGGCAGAATTGGGGACAAGTCAAGCAAGAGAATACAAAGGATATATGATCGGTTGGGAAAACAAAGATATGTAGGTGTGAATAGGGGCACCTTAGATGCACGACGATGACATGTGGAACCAAGGGGTCACATGCCTTACTTACCTTAGAACGATTGACGAAGACTTGAGTTTCATTTGGGAAAGTGCAGGGAAACTTTGGAGCATGGCCAAGGAGTGGACATGTCTCGCCTTAGAAACATGGGTGCACCGGAGAGGTTGAATGACCCCATCGGCACACCCACAAGGAGTCACAACAGTCGACATAGGAAGACCACAAGGAAAGGGGTCTACACCTAAGAATGGGGCGTGTCGGTCCAAGACACATGGTGGTTGATGGGCGCACGGGCCTGTTTTGATGCATTGGGTCCATGGAGGGGCATGACAAGTCATTTGAGTGTGATGATTCGCAAAGGGGCATGACACACCCAAAGGACATGACATTTCGCATTGGCAACCCTTGGAGTCCCTATAAGAGAATAAGGGCACACAACCAAGGAAGGCAAGATTTTGGAGAGAAATAACAAGCAGGCAAGTCTGAGGCAATGAAAAAATGAGGCAGAGTTGCCAATATGGAAGACAAGTAGCCAAGGGTGGGACGCACTAGGAGATTTTGGGGAATTTTGGAAACACAGGTTTGTTGGAGGCATCTGTGAGGCGGAACCAAAGTTTGTTTTAACTTGGTGAAGTATGCGGTAATGAAGGGACAACAAATATGTGATTGAGAGCATGTCTCAGGGGCACCATAGGAGGTTATGAAGATGGTTGTGATAGAGTCTTGGTGTGACGAATCTGTGTATGCGTCTTGGTGAGGTGAGACGAGTCCTGTGACTCTACCCAAGTTGTAAACCGAGTCGAGAGTGCTCATATTGTAATTGTTTCACAATAACAAAGACTTAGCCGTGTGTTAGGCATCGTTCGTGTCGCCTGCACTATTTTTGTGTGTGTCTTTTGTTTTTTCCGCAATAGTTCTTTTGGTTTCTCATGTTCTTGGATGTATGCTAAGTGTTAAATTGTTAACAAGATTGTCTAAGTATACAAGGGTTTCACTAGAGTAAGATTATGACTCACCCATAGCCTAGAACGAAGTATGGGTATGCTCTAGGTGAAGAGACTTAGTCCATACGAAGTATTCTTGGTGTTTCCAAGAAACCAAGTAAAAACCATCGCAATGTCGCACACCCTCAATAGGTGAACAATCGCAATATCTGAACATGCATATTGTGGGGTCGTGACACTGACCTCTCATGTGGGCACATTCAGGTGGCTTGCCCAACTGACCCACCAAACGCCACATTCGGTTGTCTGGCTGACCCACCAAATTCCTGACCGGCATCCCCATCTATCCAATTGATCTTTCATTTGGGTGAGAGCGATGCTTAGCCAAATCGAGCTGACTTGTCTAAGCACACCCTCCTCACGCCTTAGTCAATTTTTCCATTTGGTGGAGCACCCAAGTCTTTCTCTCAACCCTTCGTCAAACCGTCTATCATATGACTTGTGTTGCAAGGCATCTCGCTTGAGTCTCCCTTGGCACGTCGCACGCCCAAGGCGTCTCGGCTTGCCCGATATAAAGACACCATTGTTACACTTCGTTATGTACGACAAGCTCATACCACTTCCTTTGTTCAACAACCCAAACTTCCGCAGGTCGCCACAACATCAAGTCAGTCAAGCGCATGTGTCTTTAGCCAGGGGTCTTACATTCTCCCCCACATAAATTTGTTGTCGACCCCCACAACACCTCCAAAATCTATAATCTCCAACTCTACACGATCTCATGTCTCCATCTGCAACTAAGTCCGTTGGAAATCCCAAGTCTCGTGTCATTGGAAACCCCAAATTTATGTCAAATGGAAACCCTAAGTTTCCATCTCGCACTGCAATCATATGCGACATGTGCAACCATCCACACTTCCCTCTTCCCAAAGTTGTGTGCAACCAAAATGTCCGCTATGGTGGAAAGATGTATGCTCCCCAACTATGCCCACAATGTATCATTGTCGTGTTACAACAATCACTCTCTGTTATGTTGATGTTGTTGCCACCTCAACCACTAATGAAACCTCATGAAAAATGTCTAAGTGTTGAACTCTTGTGAAATTGTTGTTGCATCCATACTTCAACCAACTCTACCATGTCTCTGCAAACTGTTATCCCACATGCCTTGGATTGATTGGGTAGCTAGTCCAATCGTCGTGCCAAACTCATGAGAATTCACTTCCTCATGCGTGAACTTAGTCTTTTTTGTTGCATATACATCACACCATCCTGTTGATGGCTACATCTATGTGAGACATTCTCCAGCTTACAATCCTATGATGTGTGGATCATTGCAGTTATGTAAGTCTTTCTCCCATCTTACAAACCTGAGAGAAATCCCCTAAGAAGGGTATGTGGTTCCTTCCTGAGACAGAGTTGGGAACGTAGAGATGACCTCCTCCATTCAGAGAGTTGAGAAGAACTCCAGATGATTATCTAATGGGAAAGGTGATCTATTGAGTTTGACGAGATTGTGGTTGAGCACAAGGTGAACGTGTGAAATCCCAAAGTGTTGGGTGCATCATTATGAGAACAGAAATGAAGATGATGTATTAGCCTCCTCTGAGAAGCCGAGTTGATGAGAAGACTCCAGATGATTCTTCTATGTGAGGCAGTGGGAATGAAGATCTGTAGAGTGGACATGCATGTGGACGAGTACAAGTGAATGTGTGAAGATCTGGTTCTTTTGTGTAATGCAGTGAACAAGAGATATGGCATCCCTATGAATGTGCCCCTAGTGGATGAGCACTAGTGGGTGTATCAGATCCTTTTTTATATATTGTTCAAGAGTCAGACCTGCCTATAACCCTATTTGTTATGTAAAGGGTACAGATCGTCCCTACCTCAATGTGATTAATAATAAATGTAAAAGATAATTAATCTGGATAATATTAATCATAATAATAATAATAATAATATGTCTTAGAGAGGTCAGCCATGTTGAGCCAATAGACACTTCAGTTGATAGGACAAGTCTAATATAAGTAAAGGGGAATTATCCATTATGGTATCACATATTTTTTGTGAGTTTGGAAATTTCAGCATGTACATCTACTTGGAAAAAGGTGTGCACCTCTCTTGGGGGCTAGTCTTCTAGGGTTTGAGCACACTCTTGTGTGCTAGGTATTTACTGGTGGCGAAGGTCTTTCTCTTGAAGAATATAGAAAAGTATTTGGCTGGGTTTTCTTCCCTTGTTGAGAAGGGTTTCCCAGGATACTTCTTTTGTTCTTGTGCATGGTGTTTCTTCTTGTGATCTTGGTTGTTGCAACATTATTGTTTATGGTTAAGTGAAATGCTAAAATGGAATGAACTTCATGCTTAACCTAGATTATGAAAAATTCAACATGGTATCATAGCATAGGTCTTGAAAGAGCCCATTGGACAAGCTACAAGCTTTCACTAGTCATCCCCCTTCTGTTGCAGTTTCGTACGGCCCTCCTAGGGCTCCCAGAAATTCTGTATGGCCCTCTTCTTTTGGGTGTTTCAACCCCTAAAACTTGAACATTGAGGCATTCTTTGGCATGGGATAGTACAACCTTCTCTAGCGTACCTCCAAAGACTCTCAAAATGAAATTCCAAGCATTTTGAAATTTTGGCCCTAGGGTTTCGCTAATTTCTACAAAAATTTCAAAATTAGGGTTTATGCAACTCATTGAAGGAGCTCTTCGGCTCACCAGGGTTCTCCTATATTTCAAAGGCTTATTATTGGCAGTCATAAGTCCAACTAAACCTAAAAGTGCTAGTCTAGCCTAGCTGTTAGGTTTACTAGCCAAGATGACAAGGGTTTGTGAAAAATCCAAAAATGAACAAAATCATAATGAGCGGAAAGGTTGATGATTCAAGCAAACTCAGTTCCAGGAAGACAAAACTTCAAAGGAAGACTTATTGTGGGTGACACAAAATGTGACATTCTGACTACCTCCTTCATGAAGATGTCAAAGGACAGAGATCAGTCATGTGCCATTGGAGAAATCATATCGGCACCCTCATGTATGCACTTGTATTTATATATCATTTGTATCATTGTCATGAGGGTAATTGCAGGATGAAGGAACCTTTATCTAAAGTCATGGATCCAGAAGGATATCAATGCATTCATAGGAACAAAACTCTTGAAGTGAAGATTCCAGGTTTGATTGTTGTAATTATCATTCCTCTAACCCATATTTTAAAAGTTTGCTACATTACAAATAGGTGTTGTAGCAGTGACAACATTTCTTAAATTGTTTTGATTCTAAAGATGTACTCATTATTCTCCTTTAGGAGATATTCTTCTGTTGGTTCCTTTTGTTTCTTGTTCCAGGTAGGTTAACAAGAAAAGAAGAAGCTTATCCTTCAGAGGGAGTCACATGACTCAGAGGGAGTCAAAACTATTTGAGAAAGAGGAAGAATAGAACCATCACTGAAACAACCAATGCAAAAATGCATGCTTAGAATCATTTTACGATTCCATGGGCAGAAGCATGCATGACACAGTATATGTTTAGAACAAGAGTCTTAACTAGACTTTGAAAAACATAGCTCCCGAAGAAGTCTTCACCGAAATGAAGCCTGAGATTGAACACTTCAGGTTACTTGGGTACCCAGTGTATTTTTGTGTACCCAAAGAGAAGAAGTCCAAGCTAGACCCTTCAGAAAGAAAGGATATGTTATGAGATAAACAGTGAATATCGAAGACATTCTATATCGACATCCATGGTCAAAGACAGATTGAGACAAGCAGAGATGGTGTCCTTGAAGAAGAGATAGCCTTTCAAAGATCTAGAGAATATCGGATGGAGATTGATAGTGAGACAATAACTTCTCCCCCTTCATCAATTCAGAGGGAGACAGACATTATTCCAGTTTCTCCAGTTGATATGTTTAGAGATATTGCAGTAGGGCATAAAAGGACTACCTAGACTCACTTTGCAAGAAGAAGAGAAACATACAAGCCTCTCAAGGCACATCTCGAGAAAGTGAAAGAGATTTTCGAGCTATCCTTCAGTCATGAGCCACTTCACTGATGTTGAGCATCCTTGTCTTAGAGAAGCAACAAGAGAAAAGGTATGGCAAGATGCCATAACATAAGAATACTAGTATATCTTAAAGAATGATTTATAAGATATTATTCAGGGACCAGAAGGGAAGTCTATGGTAACTTCCAAGTGGATCTATAAGATCAAGCATGCAAGTGATGGAAGTCTCGAGAAATACAAAATGAGATCTATAGCCAGAGGTTTCTCACAAACAGAAGGAGTTGCCTATGATGAGACACTTGATCCAGTGAACCCGATACACTTCCATCTGTACTACCATCCATGAGTTGGGAACTATATCAGATAGATAGATTCTTGATGAGTTTGTATTTCAGCAAGAGTGTTGCTAATCCAAACCTATATCATTACAGTGTTGGTAACGAGAGCTCGATCATGATGACTTATTCAGAAAGTGTTGTTGTTGGATACAAGTAATCCTTGAATTCTGAAATCGAGATGAAGAATCCAAGTATGATGCACTACTTCTTGGGACAAGAAGTATGACATAGGATCAATGAGATTTTCCTGATTCAAGGAAAATATACAGTGAAAATATTAAAGAAGTTCAGTATGATAGAATGAAAAATCCATCATGATGGATTTAAAGAAGAATATTGATGATGATTCAGACGAAACTGATCCACAGCTGATTGGATCACTGATGTATCTGGTTAACACCAGACTTGATTCATGCCATGCAGTGAATGTGCCTAGTCATTTCATGAGTCAACCGAGACAGACTCACTAGACAACAACAAAACATGTATTGAGATATATACGAGGCACGGTTGGATATGGCCTGAGATATGCCTCCAGTATGAACTTGAGTTTGCAGGATATGTTGATTCAGATTGAGCAGAAAGTACAGTGAACTGGAAAATCACATCCGGTTGATGTTATATCATAAAGTTTTCCATAGTTTCCTAATGCAACAAGAAACAAAACTCTGTAGCCTTGAGTACCACATAGGCAGAGTATATAACATCGAGTGTGTGAAGCAATGTGTCTTCACAAGCTTGTGACAGACTGATGATAACCAAGAGTCATGAGTAAAGCTCCTTGAGAACCCAGTGTTTCCTAGTGGATCGAAATACGATGAGATGAAATATCCTTATTTCAGAGATATGATGTCGAGGAAAATCGTACACATGCAGTACCTTCCTACAAATGAGAAAATTGTAGCTATCTTCACCAAATTAACTTCGTGAAGAATGGCTCCCTAGTTGAGAGGGAGTGTCGATAAACTCCAGCCAAGACAAAATTCAAAATACATCCGTCTGAGAATTGGCATAATAAAGAATGCCTCCCTCGCTGAGAGGGAGTGTTGATGAATGCAGCTATGTGAGACATTCTCCATCTTACAAACATGTGAGGTGTGGATGATTGTAGCTATGTAAGTCTTTCCCCCAGCTTACAAACCTGAGAGAAAGCCCCTAATAAGGGTATGTGGTTCATGATTGAGACAGAGCTGGGAACGTAGAGATGGCCTCCTCCATTCAGAGAGTTGAGAAGAACTCCAAATGATTATCCAGTGGGAAAGGCAATCTGTTGAGTTGGACGTGCCTGTGGCTGAGCACAAGGTGAATGTCATGTGAAATCCCAAAGTGATGGGTGCATCATCATGTGAACAGAAATGAATATGATGTATTAGCCTCCTCTGAGCAGCAGAGTTGATGAGAAGACTCCAGATGATTCTCATGTGTGAGGTAGTGGGAATAAATATCTGTAGAGTGGACGTGCATGTGGATGAGTATAGGTGAACATGTGAAGATCTGGTTCTGCTTTGTAATGCAGTGAACCAGAGATATGGCATCCCTATGGATGTGCCCCTAATGGATGAGCACTATTGGGTGTATCATATCATTTGTTATATATTGTTCAAGAGTCAGACCTGCCTGTAACCCTATTTGTTATATAAATGGTACAGGTCGGCCCTACCTCAATCTGATTAATAATAAATGTAAAAGATAATTAATCTGAATAATATTAATTATAATAATAATAATAATATGTCTTAGAGAGGTCGACCCTGTTGAGCCAATAGACACTTTAGTTGATAGGACAAGTCTAATATAATTAAAGGGAAATTCCCCATTGTGGTATCACATCTTTCTTGTGAGTTTGGAAATTTCAGCAAATACATTTACTTGGGAAAAGGTGGGCACCTCTCTTGGGCGCTAGTCTTCTAGGGTTTGAGCACCCTCTTGTGTGCTAGGTCTTTCTTGGTGGTGCAGGTATTTCTCTTGAATAATATATCAAAGGATTTGGCTGGGTTTTCTTCCCTTGTTGAGAAGGGTTTCCCANCCCTTGTTGAGAAGGGTTTCCCAGGATACTTCTTGTGTTCTTGTGCATGGTATTTCTTCTTGTGATCTTGGTTGTTGCAACATTATTGTTTATGGTTAAGT
Organism: Picea sitchensis; assembly: GCA_010110895.2. Lineage (NCBI taxonomy): Eukaryota > Viridiplantae > Streptophyta > Pinopsida > Pinales > Pinaceae > Picea > Picea sitchensis. The sequence goes on from SNQJ01S0004275.1 coordinate 151,497, forward strand.
GAAATGCTAAAATGGAATGAACTTCATGCTTAACCTAGCTTGTGAAAAATTCAACACATCCAACTCATAATACTAAGGCAAGTGTCCACCCTTGCCTTACTATTGTTGTCATCGTTCGATCTATGTCAATGAGATCCTCCACAATGTCTAAGTGTTGCACTTTGAACCTGCTAGTGCATATGTACTTTGACTTCCTTCCGTAAGTTGGTCCATCTGCAAAACAATCTCAAACCAAGGCAATGTCTCCCCTCACCTTGTTTCACTATGAAGTCACCCCAAAACAAAGTTATATGTGACAACTTGACTCCACTTCCCACCTCACGGCACAGTACGCCAATCTCTGCACCAAGAATTGTACATCCAGACTGCCTTTGTCTCACTACTTCATCACCCGACCATGTTGTGTCTGCCTCTCTATGCCTTGGAATGATTAGGCTTCACCCTCAACCATGCTGCCTAAAGAAAGAGAAACACTCATGTCCAAGTAATATCTTCATTTTGCAATCTGCTTGTCTGCACAATCCTCAAAACCAAGGCAAGTCCTCAACTCACCTTCTTATGTCAAATCACCTCTCCACAAATCAACATTTGTGATGAGTGTGTCCAATGTGCCTACACTCCTCAAATGTCCCAATGAACCTTCCAAAGTGCTCCAATTAGAATTGGTCACCTCAAAGAACTTCTTGCCTTAGGCATGTTCGAACCAATACTTATGCTAGCCTCAACCAATGACCTTGATGCATCTCTGAGTCATCGCAGAATCATCTGCAAGTCACCAATGTGTGCTCTGCCTCATCCAATGTCCCATACCAAAAGCGAGCCAACACCACCCAAGTCACTTGGTCTACATTCTACCCATTCAGGTTGACTACCAACAGTCTTGGTCAACTTCTTTGTTGACTCCATCCATCTCCTAGAATGGGACTACCTTGCACCTCCTACAAGTGTCCAAACTCTGGCACTATTGTCATGATTGTCAAGTCATCGCATGACCCAACAAATCTGGCTAAGGAATCAAGCACTAGAGTGCTTCACCCATCCTCTAAATCTCAGCACGTACAAACTTCATTACCTACTTCACCACAACTACCTATCCAATGTGCCTCATCAAAGAGTTAGACAACTTCCTCAAGCCACCTCCACGACTGCATCCAAATATGCCTAAGTCCACCACAAGACTCGTCCAAGCAAGTCACCCCAAGATCTTTGCACATTTTCCCAATCAAGGCATTCCAAATTGTTACATGACTTCTTTGAATCTGCATCACTTGAGTCACCCTCAAGTTTGTCGGTTTTCACCACTGAAACAAAATACACTTGAACCACCAGGTCATCTTACTTCCCTTCAAAGAACTCACCGCAACACTTGGGAAATTCAAGAACTCAAAACCAACCATACCTTTCCCAACGACATCCTTGGTTGCACCCATGGTTCTATTGAAATATTGTAACTGCAAAGAGTATTCTATTTATTATTGAATTATTATTCATGAGATCAATCCCCTTTTGTTGATTTATCATGTCGGGCTTTGTACTTGACCAAATCATCTTTTGTGGATTGGTCAAATCCTAAATATATTATGCTAATTAAGAAGTCGTCCCCCAGGCCTAATTAAAGTGTTTTTAACCACTAAGAAGAGAAGTCGACCCTACCAAGTGAAGAGACATATTTCCCACTGGTATAAATAAAGGAGGCTAGCGCCTCATTATCTCACTCACTCATTCACTCATCAAGTGCGCAAGTTTGGTAGATGCAGTTGGGAGAAGAAGGAAGAGAGAAGTGCATTGCTCAGTGTTGGATACTCTCTAGTGTTTTGGTTTAGTGTCTTGGAATTGTATTGGATATCTATATTAAGGAAGTTTTTGTTGGGTTTTCTCCCCCATGAGGGTTTCCTAGGATAAATGTGTGTATATTGTGATTGTGTTTCTCTTAGTGATCCTACCTATGCTATTGTTATCTAGTAAATTGAAAAGAAATATAATAATAGCTCAAAACTTAACATGGTATCATAGCTAAGCTGAAAAGAGCACCTTTCACTAGATAAGAAAAAACAACATTGTTGTCATATAAGAAAATTAGGGCTTTTTATTGAAGAGGAATTTCAGCCTAAAACTCATCAAGAAAGTGTGTCCTAGCCTAGAGAGCTCATTAGCAGCTTGAGCACACTTTTCCAGTGGACAGAACTCTCGGAAAGTGAAACCCTAGTTTTCATTGGTACCAAAAAACCAGGAAACCAGAACCAGTACGAGAAGTACCAGTCCAGATTTGCACAGGCTCAGTTTCAAGGGGTAAAATTTAGATTTTCTGATAATTGACTACACCAGCCTACTCGCCTCACTCCAGCACATCTAGTACCTGGATTAGAATTTCAAAATTTCAAGTTTGAAAAATATGGTTTTTTTCTCATAAAACCCTAAGTTGCAGTTATAATTACAACTGAAGTACCAATTGCCGTGAAAATATTTGGTAAAGTGTTGGGACTAACTGTTATTTTCCTAGTACAACTTACCCTAGCAAATCCCTGAATAACTTTAAAAGGTTGAAGCACCTTTGAAGTTTTAAAGGTGTGTTATCACCACTGATGTCAGATGGTGCCACTAACGATACTATAAAAGGTATGTACTTGCCTATGTTTAAATTGTATTATTATTCTAAAGAGTGTTTGCAGGAGAAAGGATCTTTTATCATAAATCCAGAAGGATCTCATATCCAACACATTCAAAGGAATAATGCACCCCAGGTTTGATTATCTTGACATGCATCCATTTGTTATGACATTATTTTGACCTTATGAACGTCTAGGTTGCATGTTGAAATCATACTAACCATTGGTAAAAATTATCAAGGTTGATTAATGAGTTTATAGAGTTTATTCTCTAATTTAGATTTATGTCAAAATAACATATTGTCTTAGCACATAAGATAGGTTGAAGAAAGCACTTGTCACCTTGAGTGAAGGAGATTTGAAAGAAAAGCAACACACTCATTCTTGAGGACAAAACTCCAGGTTCCAGGTTTGATTGATTAAGTTGATAAGATTCAAAACTTGCACATGTCAATAAAACACTATAGTTGAGATATCAATCTTTGAAATGTTTTATACTCGGTAGCATGTGAGCATGTTGAGGTAAATGCTTAGTGTGATCACTTACTAGATATAACTAACATATCCTATAGGAGAAAATTCTTGTTTTACCTCCAGGTTACCATGGAGGAATGATTGATCACAACACTGGAAGAGTGTTGCTCTAATTTCATATTGTATCTCTTACTTTTCACGGTTGCTTTAGGCAGGTCACAAGTAATAGCTCCATAGGAGCCATTGTGATGATTGTTCTCACTGTTTTTTTATTATTGTAAAGAGTACTACTTGTGTCTATTGTTTCTCCCTTGTTGATATTATTTCAGGTCATAGGTGATAACCTTGAGGAAGCCATATGTTGGGGCTCAGAAATGTCCTATTCTCATCCACCTTTCCCGTCATCCTTCTTCACATTTCATCGCCCCATTAACCTTTCATGATATCATTTCCATAAATATACTTGGGTTTCACCTTATTGTTATCCACTTTATTCATTT
>SNQJ01S0004275.1:163112-184903 GCA_010110895.2 Picea sitchensis
GGAGAATAGATGGTGGAATACAACAAGTACAAAATATAGATGAACCTGATAAAATGGCAGCTTGATCCAAGCTAAAATAGAAGTCCAAATGAAGAAAGAGCGCCCTAGGATGGTGCGCCCCCAAAAAATGTTGCCAAGACCACTGAAATGGAGCCAGATGCCAATTGGAAGCTCTGAACAAGAAACCCCTCCACAATACTCTAATACTAAAGTGTAGCCTCCCTCTGAAACAGATTTCACTACAGTCTGATCTCTCTAAGTCCTCCCCACTGATGATGCGCCCTGCTCGCCAAGTGCACCCTCCTTGGAACTGGAAGCTCCTCAATAAATAAATGAGGCCCTAAGATTGTTGTCTATCTCCATAGAAGGGAGCGCCCAAGCTAGCCTCATCCAATGCCTAAAACCTCATCATCTTGTTGTCTCTCAAACTCTCTAAGTGAACAAATGAAGGAATGAGCTCTCCTTCCTCTTTTGCGCCCCGCATGAACCTCCATAAGGAAACCTAAATGATCAATGGTTGAGATCATCTCATCTCAAGTCTAATCAAAGGTTGATATCTCTCCAAAAGAATCTCACTCAAAAACCCACTTTGGGTTAAGTTTCCTAAGTTCACTTTATGTCTCCTAATTCACCCACAAAGTGAATTAATAGTCATTTTAGGCATAAATGACCAAATTTCATTTTTGACTTAAATCTCCTAAGTGAAATTAGACATAAAGTACAAGGCCCAAAGTACATAGTACTTCCCACATGTGTTTAGGATCTCACAAACAAATGGGGAACACCTCCCAAGGTACATAATCTCAACAGTACAAACATATCATTGGATCGTTGATGTATCTGATGAACACCGGGCCAGATATATGTTTTGTTGTGAACACCTTGAGTCAGTATCTGGTAAAGCCCAGACATGTTCACTTTGTTGTTGCAAAACATGTGATGAGATATCTTAAGGGTGCGTTGGACTTTGGTCTCTGCTACAATAGAGATCAAGACTTCAGATTGATTGGTCATACTGATTCAGATTGGGCTGTAAGTGTTTCTGATAGAAAGAGAACTTCAGGATGTTGTTTCAGTCTGGGGTCAGCCATGATCTCATGCCAGAGTAGGAAGCAATCAAGTATTTCTCTCTGCATGGCAGAAGCGGAATACATTGTTGCATGTTTCTCCAGTTGTGAAGCCATATGGCTTCGAAAGTTGTTGACGGGTCTATTTGATCTAGAGATGGAAGCAACCATGATTCCATGTGATAACCAGAGTTGCATAAAAATGATAGAGAACCTTGTGTTCCATGACAAGTCAAAACACATAGAAATTTGATATCACTACATTCGTGATATGGTGCAGAGAGAATCCATAAAGCTCCATTATGTTGGCACAAATGAGTAGGTTGCAAATGTGTTGACCAAGCATTTGTCTCGTGTAAAGTTTGAGCAATTTCGAGACAAGATTGGTATAGTCCGAAAGGACCTCCATCGAAAGGGGGAGTAGTATTGATGCCAGCCTTATGTTGAAGATTTCCAACTCCGTGTTGATGTTGATGTGATGCCAACCTTGTGCTAAATATTTCCAGCTTCGTGTTGATGTTGATGTGATTCCAGCCTTGTGCTAGAGATTTAAATCTTTGTGTTGATGTTGATGTGATGCCGGCCTTGTGTTGAATATTTCCAGCTTCGTGTTGATGTTGATGTGATGCCAGCCTTGCGTTGAATATTTTCAGCTTTGTGTTGATGTTGATGTAATATCAGCTTCATGCTGAAGATTTCCAGCTTAGTGTTGATGTTGATGATGCTCCAGCCTTCGTGTTGTGATGTTGATGTTGTTGATGTTGTATCAGCCTCGTGTTGTTATTGATGATGATGAAGTATTAGTGTTATACTAATACATGTTGATGCAGATGATGATGATGCCATTCTAGCTCCTTTTTGTGGATGATGATATTGATGATGAGAAAAATTTCCAGTGATTTATAGATATGTTGGTCAGTGTTCCAGATATTGTTGATGTTGTTTCCCTCTCTCTCTCCTGATGATGTTGTCGAATACCCTTCTTGTTAAGGGGGGGTGTTGAAATATATTAACTACAAAGAATATCCTATTTATTATTGAGTTATTATTCATCAGATCAATCCCCTTTTGTGGATTGATCATGTCAGGATTTGTACTTGACCAAATCCCCTTTTGTGGATTGGTCAAACCCTAAATATATTATGCTAATTAAGAAGTCGGCCCCCGGGCCTAATTAAAGTGGTTTTAACCACTAAGAAGAGAAGTTGACCTTGCCTAGTGAAGAGACACCTTTCCAGCGCCTACCAGCTAGTATAAATAAAAGGAGGCTAGCGCCTCATTATCTCACTCACTCATTCACTCGTCAAGTGCGCAAGTTTTGTAGCTACAGTTGGGAGAAGAAGGAAGAGAGAGACACATTTCTCAGTGTTGGATATTCTCTAGTGTTTTGGTTTACTTTCTTGGCATTGTATTGGTTATCTATATTAAGGAAGTTTTTGTTGTGTTTTCTCCCCCATGAGGGTCTCCCAGAATAAATGTTGTGTATCTTGTGATTGTGTTTCTCTCAGTGATCCTACCTAGGCTATTGTTATCTATTAAATTGAAAAGAAATCTAATAATAACTCAAAACTTAACAGGTTCAAGTCTATTGTCTTGGCCCTTCACTTGCCCAAGAAACCGACTCTTCGCATGAACTCCCCGCAATCACCGTTCATAGCTCCACAAACCTACATAGCACCTTCACTATGATACAATGTTGATTCCATTCGTCCACTTCAGAAATTCTTCCAAGTCCCAAACTTTGCATGCAACTAGTCGAAATCATCTCCAATGTCCTGTCATCTCCACACCTTGACTGCATCAAATTCAAGGCACCATGCACACACTGCTCGACTGTCAAGTCATATTACTACTAACTGATTGTTGTAACTCTATGAAGAGTTATCTCATCTTAAGGTTGTGATCGACCCACTTGTCCAACAACCCAGCTCAACTCAACCGTTGTTCTCAGCAATGCACGACACGAAGATGTCATGATGGAAACATTCCCAACCAACTATTTGTTGTGGAGCTCCTCTAGGTCACCTCAAGTCGTTCACCCAAGTTATTCAACTTGTTGCAACCCAGATTTTCTACGCCTTCACGATCACTTATGTGATCACCCTTTTCCCTCGCTTCTCCAATCACTTCTTCGGTTAGATCTGCGACAAGTTGTGCGAAAAATCATGCGTTCATCTACCTTGCCCAAGTCCTCAGTTCACCCAATGAACTCTATGCCTGGTCTTTTCAAAGTGTGCACAACATGTCTGACACTTACTTCCATTACACATCAAACCAACTGAGTATGTTCCCAAACCGCCTCTGCGAAAGGTCGATCCACCTTACCGAACCTTCACCAAGTTTGCGCTCAAATTGCCTCTGCGACAAGTTCTACAATCAACTCTGTGATGAGTTATGGGATCACCCACCCTGTCCAAGTGCTTCGTTTCACCACAAACTATGCTCTCGGCCTATAGAAGGTGTGCACCTAGATCAACCTTCCACCACACTGTCAACCAAACCTCTGTCGTAAGTCTAATGCAAACTTTGTGATGAACCGGTTTGCTCCACCGACATGTTCACCAAGTCCACAAACATTCTCACTAACCGTATTTGCAACAAATTGTCTTCAAATTTTTCTCTAATACCATCTGTCATGTCCCCACATTGTGTCTGCAGGAATCTTGTGATCATGCACCCCTCGAGGATGTGCGGCACTGCGACATTTCTTACTTGGTTTCTTGGCAACACCAAAGATACTTTGTCTGGACTACGCCTCTTCACCTAGAGCATACCCATAATTTGTTCTAGGCTACCAACGAATCACACTCCTACTCTAGTGCAACTCTTGTATACTTAGACAATTTTTAACAACTTAACACTTAGTCATAAGTAAGCATACATCCATGAAACGAATAGAACACTTGCAAAACAAACAAGAGAAACACAGATATAGTGTGGGCGGCACAAACTGTGTCAAACACCCAGCTAAGTATTATTATGGAAAAATTGTTACAATATGAGCACTACCGGCTCTGTTTACAACTTGGAAGAGTCACAAGACTCATCTCACCTCACCAAGATACTCATACACATATTCGTCACACCAATATTTTCCCGATGTAACATCTTTCGCAGCTTATGTGAAGCACCCCAAACATGCATCCACCACATACTCATCGTCTCTTCTCTACTGCAAGGCTTCGCATAGACCTGCAGTTATGTCTCCTAGCATGCCTCATACATAACTACGACAAGACTTCCCCCAAAATCGGTCCAAAATAAGGTCGCCCCAACTCTACCCATAGAATCACCTCAAGGTAGCACAAGTCCTCCCATATGAAGCGACTTGGCTCATTGAGGGAGCTTGCCCCTCTTCCTCCAAGTCTGCCTCAAAATCATAAAATTGATCTTGCTCTCCTTGTTCTTCAAATCTTCCTCCCTTCGTTGTGCGCCCTTATTCTCTTATAGGCGTTGTCTCCCCAAATGATCCGTCTAGGTGAACTGACGCGACCCATGAGTCGCACCCCTTTGCAATGTTGGGTTGACCTCTCATGTGGGCACGTTCGGGCGGCTTCCCAGCTGACCCACCGAACGCCCCGTTTCGTTGTTCAGCCGACCCACCGAACTCCTGACCAACACCCCCATATATCCAATTGATTCATTGTTTGGGTTAGCGTGGCGCTTATCCAAGTCGACCAGACTTGTCTAGGCGCACCCTCCTCATGCCTTAGCCAATTCATTTGTTTAGTGGAGCGCCCAAGTCTTTCCCTCATCCCTTTTTCAAACTATCCGTCGTTTGACTTGTGTCGCAAGGCATCTTGATTAAGTCTCTCTTGGCATGTCATACGCCTAGGGCATCCCATCTTGCCCGAAATGAAGACACTATCGTTACACTTCGTTATGTCCAGAGCACTCATACCGCTTCCTTCATTCACGACGTCAAGTCAGTCAAGCATGCACGTCTTTAGCCAGGGGTCTTACAGTGCCAACCATGTTTCATGCCTTGAAAATGTATGATACGAGGGATCTTATTTCAGATTCAGTTGGGAGTTGATTGAGTGTATATGATAGTGAAGCTATACTTTCTAGTGATAGAACCTTGAAAATTCATGGATCATAATCCCTTGAAGATTTGGATGATAAAAAAATTTAGTATTGTTCCTCTATAAATATGATGATGAATTCTATTCAGTGGAAGAATGAAGAATCACTCTTTATATCGTAAGTTTTCATACTTACCAATGTCATTCACTCTGTTTCCTTCAGCTTGTAATTCCTCTTGTTATACTTGAGATAATGCTTTATGGATAAACTGCATGATTGAAAACCTCAAAGTTCACTGGCACAAAAAGATTGTTAACATTGAGTTTAGGATGAAACTTGAAAAATTGAGCAAAAGAATGCCAAGGAAATTAATATTTTATATATTTCTCAGCTTTCTAAATCATCTGAATACCAAAATTTTGTTGTTTTCATGTTCCTCTACTACATTTTTGTGGGGCATAATTTCCCAAATCATACAAATTATGGTAATATCTTTAAAGGGGCATGTTCCTTTGCTGCAATGTCTAGAGACAGTCAAGAATGCATAAACCAATTTGGTGTTTGGCTTGGTCGTGCCCTTAAAAATTAATTATTATTATTACAACCTGAGTGGGCCTAATGGTTAACAACATGTGTTTCCTCCTAATAGGTGGCAAGTTCAAATCCATAGGGGTCTAGGGTATGTATACCTCCGTAGACTTTATAAAAAAAATACAGAAATACAAAATGAAGATCATCTTCCTCTACGAAGGAACATTCCTTGAATAGAAGGAATTCACGACTTGTTTTGCTTCATCATTGGACTTGGAAGGGTTTGTGGATGAAGCTAACTAGTCATTCTTCTTGTTGGATCCTTAGTAATCTTGGGTCCCAGTCCTTTTCTTTAGACCTGTGTTTAAATGATCTAGTTAGAAATGGATGATTTTTATAGTCCTATTGATTTTTCAGGAATTGTTGGTTACCCTCATGACATACCTGAAGATGTTATTGACAACATTCATGACTATTATGATCATGATGATGCTAGTGCTCACAACAGGGCCTTCACGCAATATATTGATGAATGATGTGATCCACCTATTTATGAGGATGTTTTAATGCAATTGTTTGTTGTGACTCTTGATGTGGAGATGCCTTATTATTGGTTTCATGATTCGCCTGATTAAAGATTCAAGACCATAAAAGGATTTGTTGCATGCCTTTTTGGAAATGTTTGGGCATGATCAGAAGGAAGTTCACAATGAACTGGTTGATGATTTTATGGAAAAATGGAAGAGGAAAAATCTTATAGCTATTGAAACAACTAGTTCAGACATAAAGATAGATGCTCCATCAAATCCCATTGAGGAGTTTAAAGAAATAATTCAGAACGTGCAGCTTTCCCAGCAAGAACAATGTGAAACCATGAATGAACAACTTACGGCCATAGAAGATCAGTTTGAGATCATGGAGGCTAGTCCCACGGAAATTGGTATGGAATATTTTGACCCCTTTGAACTTGAGCTTAACACTGAAAAAGATGAGGAGGTTCATTGGGAAATTCCGGATGAATCCATGGATGAGTCAGTCATTTATTTGGAGGAGATAAAGGAATTTGAGTTTGAACATGTTGAATATCTAGATGATTCAAGTCCCCACCCTCCTCCTGAGGAACCAATCTTTTTGAAGAATGACTTTGAAAATCTTGAGGAAAACGGTATGATGGTTCCTGTGATATGTCATTTTCCAACCTCTCAACCAGAAGATGAGTTAATGCAGAATTATGTGAAAATGGAAGGCAACTTCAGTTTGTCGATGTCATATCATTATGAGCATTGGTTGGCCTTCCACCTTGACAGTCATGAGCAGCAAAGTATTCAAAGTTTACACAGCTTGTCATTTTCTAGTGTTTGGTTGAAGGGAAGAAGGAGCATGATTCTTGGTTGTTTCTTCCGCACAAACAGTTCCAAGTTAATAAATCTTGGCAAGGGGTCTTTTGTGATTCATCCTGAACAAAGATATTTCAGGCACTTGTGGCATCATTTCATCCATTTCATGGGTGGTTGTAACGTATCTCTAACCCTTCTTTGTATTTTAATTTTGTATTATTTCAATTTATTATGTCAATATGTACTTAGAAAAAAAAATCGGTACCATAGATTTCATTCGTTGTATATTAATGATGTTGTACTTTAGTCATTTTATTATGTAGATGGTGTATGCAACATTCATTTATTTCATTATGTATATATGTATTCTTATGTTGGTTATTGGTGAACACTCTGTTTTGTAGGTGTTGGATTCTCGTATGCTCTCTGTCTCAAGTGAGAAAATCGAACACGCGTCCCCATGTGGAACCAGATGTTGACCGCCTCTCCAACACAAGTGGTCAACTCCATGTGCCATGAAGATATCCATCATCAGATGCAAATTTTTCGAAGACTTTGGTTCTACAGGGCATGCTTGGCCCTAGGACTTCTTTTTGTAATTGGAATTCCCGCACCCCTGCGTGGGTTAATAATGTAATAGGTCTACATGAGTCATGTCTAGGGAAGTTACCTTGGGATCGGTTCACTAGGAGAGTTCCTTTCACCGAGGATTTTTTATCCTCAGGTTACCAATTGGGCTTTTCATCTTTATTGATTTCCCTTTAGTTTTTCCCTCACACTTGCAATAATTCCTCCAAAGTGGTGAACGACATTCTAGTGGGTTTATCTTTTGGTAACTATTATAGGGAATCATTGTAAATGATCATGCAAGACATCTTAGAAATTTTCGCGGAATTATGTCGAGTCTAGTATAGTTGTTTTTAATTAATTATTTTTTAATTAAATTTCCCTAAGTTTGGAGGTTTAATTATTTAATTAATTAATTATTTTTGAGCAAATATTGTAAAAATTGGGTCCTTGGACTTTTGATCGGGGTATTTGTGCTCAAAAGAAATGGAATAGCACCCCCCACATCCATGGACCAAGTTTCATCTTAGTCGGACAACTTTAGCCATGGGTTTGTCCACCCGGACTGTCAGTCAGTCTAAAACAACAATTTTAATTGCTAAAGTCCAAACATGGCAAAATTGTAAAATTGTAATAATGAGTTAAGAGGATGTAAAATGATGAAATAAAGGTTATAGAGAGACCCCCTAAGCATAACATAACCCTCCCAACCTTTTCCAACCTATTATAATCCTTTACACTTTATCCTCACCAAAACGTTACCCCCCCCCCAGGGGGATTGACGTTTTTCCTTGGTGGTGGACGTTGTGACTTAAATGGGGCCCCCTCTCATGCGTTGTGACTCCCTTTAACCCCCAAATCACCTCCTATGGTTATCCCACTCCCATTTTCTCATTAATCACCCTCCATTCCTTGCATTTCCCCCTTTTGTTGCGCCCTCCAAGGAGAGTTACGCCCCCCTCTTGTGGTTCTCCAAGAAAAAATGTTTTTAATTGTTGGGGCCTCTTCCTATACTTTGGCATGGATCCCATAGCCTTCCCACTTGACTTTTGTGTGATCCCAACACTCCCACACCATTCTACACCCTAGATCTAAGATCTAAACCCTAGATGGTGTGCCCTAGCCTTGAGATCTACTCTTATGCTTGGTGGTGGACACTTGGAATTGATCCAAGTGAGGTAGGTTTGTCTCTCCAAGTATAAATATATCCCTATCCTCACTCCCAACTCATCATATNGATTTCTCATTCTCTCTCTCTCTTTCATTCATCATTTTCATTCTCTTGCTCTTTAGGGTTTTGGAGATAGTTTTCTCCAAGATCCTTCTTCTTGAGTAATAAAGAGAAAACTTTGGAGGATTATTGGACGAGTTATGCACATGCTTCTTCTTTCCATACACATGAGGTAAACTTGTTCTAAGCTTTTGTTTGGTGATTGGATCTTTGGATCCTAAGGTAAAATGTTATTTGGGTAAATATAGTAATGCACATGCTTGTAGATCTATGTATCTTGATATTCTAGATAGGATTGATATGTCATCTTATTAGTATATGCAACATGTCTATTGTATGCCATCATTGTTCAAGGTTTATGCAGGTTTAGCTTCAAGGGTTTCATTGGGACAACCTTAAGCAAGAAGGCTCCATTAAGACACACTCAAACTCCATTCCTTTCTCACATTTACTCTTCTTCTATATTGTTGTTCATTCCATCAATATTTCAGCTAGCATATCTTAGTAAGATAGGTCATTTCAATCAAGATTTATAAATTTTTCTTAAAAAAAGATTTTGCCCTAAAAAGGCAAAAGTTTTTCTTCACTATATTGGTTGTGTATAGCATTTCTAGCAAGGATACCTTGTTGGTTTTTGCGGGTTCAGATCTGGTTGAGAGGGGTTTTGGCCACCCAAAGGCATCCACACAACACTCAAAGACCCCCAAAAGGGATTGGTAGCTACTTCTCAACCTCCTCTTTCAATTTTTAAGCATTTTTAGTCATTTCTTCTCCTTATTGCTTGCTTGTAGTGGCTCATAGTTGTGGGAGAAGGAGTGGCATGGCCTCCTCCCACGCGTGAGATCTTAGATAGCTTAGATCTAGTTTAGATCTTGTTTATTTGACTTTATTTTTCCTTTTTCAGCTAGGACATAAGAGTTAGTGAGATAAAGNCTCCCAAACCCTAAGACGTGGGGTAGGGTTTGTTTGCTTGCTTCTTGGTTTGCTTGTTTGTCTTTTCCCTTTGCTTCCTTGTTTGCGTGTTTCTTTCATTTTTCAATAAGCTCAATTAATAAGCAAGATAATTAATTGCCTACCTAGTTGGAAGAGGAATACCCCAAAAGGTTAGGTTCGGGTTTAATTTGTGATCATGATCTAAGTGTCTTAATGTTATAATATTCTAGATCTAGATCTAATACACTAAATAAGTCTTTAGCTTAAGCCTATTGGGCACTTAAATCAACTTAATTAGATCTTATGCATGTTTAGTTCACTAAATGTTTATCTTTATGTTCCATGCTTAGATCTATAACCATTGATGCTTCATAAGTAGATGGTGTTTCTTTTTAATGCATAAATCTCTTAATGCCATATGCCATATGCTTGAAGTAACTTGTTTTTAAGTGATAAGTAGGCACATCTAAATCTTTTTCTCTTTCACACTAGATGCTATTGTCTAAATGCTTTGAAACACATATAAGTGTGATTTCATATCTTCTATTGGTTGGAAACTTGTTCTTGCCTTTTGTTTTTCTTTCAAGCTATCTTAATTGTGCATTTTAGTCACATATGCATGTGTTATTGCCCTTAAATTTTTAACTAAATCAACACAACTTTAAGGCTAAAGTGTGTTTTCAACAAGTCACTAAATCACTATTTAAAAGTGTCATAAACCTCTTTAAACACTAAAACACTCCTAAACACTCCTAAAAGTGTACCTAACTTATATATAAACTTAATAGACTCTTTAGGGTACTTTAGACCACCATCTTCACTATCTAAAACGGGACTTGAGGAAAACAATGGAGGGTGTAGGCAGGGGACTGTCTAACGACGCACAGGATGTGTCCTCTCCGATAAGTACTCTTGTTTTGGGCTGACCTGTGAAGCTAGGGTGGCAACACTTATTGAGAATCCGGCAGTTATTTGGCAATAAAGGGAGGAGGCTTTGGTGAAAGGTTATTAAAATTTGATAACCTTAAGAAAGCTTGACAAATCAACCTTGGATCTAAATTTCTAAATACTTGTGGTTTCAATAATTAAGAGTGGTTGATCTTCATCCTTGATACTTGTACTTAAATTTATAAATCCTCTTTTTGATGTATTGATGATGATGATCTTGATGCTTTGATGATAATGTTATATGATGCTTTAATCTTTTAATACCCTGCACAAACACAAAATAATTGAAGTGGTTAGCTTACTTGTTGTATGTTAGCATTCTTTAAATTGTAAATCTTGTATCTAATATATTTTTTATCAAGTTATTATTTTGTAAGTAATATTGTAATCTATTTGTAATGAACAACCCCTTAACTTAGTTGACCCCAAGCCCAATCTTTAGTCACTAGTCTTAGTTGCCCTAGGAAAAGGTTTTTTTTACATGCTAACCCTTGCACCTTGCATTGCTTCCTTTTCATCCTAGATTAGATCCCCTCTAACCTTAAGAAATTAAAATCAACTCCTAGAACCTAACACTAAAACCTATCTAATAACTAGGGACAACCCCCCTTGGTTTCCCTAGGAGTGAGCCTAGACGGAAGAGGTTCAAGTCAAAGTGACAGCGTGGTATTTGAACCTAGGCATTGTGTCTCCAAGGACACACTAAGTGAATTGGACTTAGCTCACGTTTGCAAGTGTGTATTAGGACGGCAACATATTTGGCGTCGTTGTCGGGGATAAGTCATTTATCCTTGGTCAAAACGACTAATTTTGTTTTAAGAAGTAAAAATTTTGTGAACTTGCATTGGTTGTTTTTGTTTGCTTCATTTCCAAGTGGAAACTCCATTGAACAAATATATCAAGTATATTGCAAAGAGCAATCCTTGTTGGCTTCTTGATATTCTTGGAGAAGAAGCACTCATTGATTCATGATGCTTGTTCCAAACATAATAAATTAAATTTTGTTTTCCTTCTTGGTTTTTCTTTGTTTGATGCTCTTGTTTATCTAAAATAAACTTGGTCATCTTGCGACTCCACTTTTAAATATTTTGACGAGGTATTTTGCAAGAAGGAATTCACGACTTGTTTTGATTCATCATTGGAGTTGGAAGGGTTTGTGGATGAAGTTATCTAGTCATTCTTCTTGTTGGATCCTTAGTAATCTTGGGTTCCAATCCTTTTCTTTAGACATTTGTTTAAATGATCTAGTTAGAAATGGATGATTTTTATAGTCCTATTGATTTTTCAGGAATTGTTGGTTACCTTCATGATATACCTGAAGATGTTATTGACAATGTTCCTGACTATTATGATCATGATGATGCTAGTGCTCACATCAGGGCCTTCACGCAATATATTGATGAATGGTGTGATCCACCTATTTATGAGGATGTTTTAATGCAATTGTTTGTCGTGACTCTTGATGTTGAGATGCCTTATTATTGGTTTCATGATTCGCCTGATAAGAGATTCAAGATCATACAGGATTTGTTGCATGCCTTATTGGTAATGTTTGGGCATGATTGGAAGGAAGTTCACAATGAATTGGTTGATGATTTTATGGAAAAATGGAAGAGGAAAAATCTTCTAGCTATTGAAACAACTAGTTTAGACATAAAGATAGATGCTCCATCAAATCTTATTGAGGAGTTTAAAAAAATAATTCAGAACGTGCAGCTTTCCCAGGAAGAACAATGTGAAACCATGAATGAACAACTTACGGCCATAGAAGATCAGTTTGAGATCATGGAGGCTAGTTCCACAGAAATTGGTATGAAATATCCGGACCCCTTTGAACTTGAGCTTAACAGTGAAAAAGATTAGGAAGTTCATTGGGAAATTCCGGATGAATCCATGGACGAGTCAGTCATTTATTTGGAGGAAATAAATGAATTTGAGTTTGAACATGTTGAATATCTAGATGATTCAAGTCCCCACCCTCCTCCCGAGGAACCAATCTTTTTGAAGAATGACTTTGAAAATCTTGAGGAAAACAGTATGATAGTTCTTGTGATATGTTCTTTTCCAACCTCTCAACCAGAAGATGAGTTAATGCAGAATTATGTGAAAATGGAAGGCAACTTCAGGTTGTCGATGTCATATCATTATGAGCATTGGTTGGCCTTCCACCTTGACAGTCATGGGCAACAAAGTATTCAAAGTTTACACGGCTTGTCATTTTCCAGTGTTTGGTTGAAGGGAAGAAGGAGCATGATTCTTGGTTGTTTCTTCCGTACAAAAAGTTCCAAGTTAATAAAAATTGGGAAGGGGTATTTTGTGAGTCATCCTGGACAAGGATGTTTCAGACACTTGTGGAATCATTTCATCCATTGCATGGGTGGTTGTAACGTATCTCTAACCCTTCTTTGTATTTTAATTTTGTATTATTTCAATTTATTNTATCTCTAACCCTTCTTTGTATTTTAATTTTGTATTATTTCAATTTATTATGTCAATATGTACTTAGAAAAAAAAAACGGTACCATAGATTTTATTCGTTTTAAATTAATGATGTTGTACTTTAGTCATTTCATTATGTAGATATTATATACATCATTCATTTATTTCATTATGTATATATGTATTCTTATGTTGGTTATTGGTGAGCACTATGTTTTGTAGGTATTGGATTCTCGTATGCTCTTCGTCTCAAGTGAGAAGATCGAACACACGTCCCCATGTGGAGCCAGATGTTGACCGCCTCTCCAACACGGGTGGTCAAATCCATGTGCCATGAAGAGATATATCATCAGATGCAAATTTGTCGAAGACTTTGGTTCTACATGGCATGTTTGGCCCCAGCACTTCTTTTTGTAATTGGAATTTATGCACCCCCGCATGGGTTAATAATGTAATAGGTCTGCATGAGTCATGTCTAGGTCAATTACCTTGGGATCAGTTCACTGTGAGAGTTCCTTTCACCGAGGGTTTTTTATCCTCAGGTTATAAATTGGGCGTTTCTGCCTTATTGATTTCCCTTGAGTTTTTCCCTCACACTTGCAATAATTCCTCCAAAGTGGTGAACAATGTTCTAGTGGGTTTATCTTTTGGTAACTATTATAGGGAATCATTGTAAATGATCATGCAACACATCTTAGAAAGTTTCGCGGAATTCCGTCGAGTCTAGTATAGTCGTTTCTAATTAATTAATTTTTAATTAAATTTCCCTAAGTTTGGAGGTTTAATTATTTAATTAATTAATTATTTTTTAGAATATTGTAAAAACTGGGTCCTTGGACTTTTGATCGGGGTATTTTTGCTCAAAATAAATGGAATAGCAACCCCCACATTCATGGACCAAGTTTCAACTCAGTAAGACAACTTTAGCCATGGGTTTGTCCACCCAAAGTGTCAGTTAGTCTAAAACAACAATTTTAATTATTAAAGTCTAAACATGGCAAAATTGTAACATTGTAATAATGAGTTAGGAGGATGTAAAATAATGGAATAAAGGTTAGAGAGAAACCCCCTAAGCATATCATAACCCTCCCAACCTTTTCCAACATGTTCTAACCCTTTACACCTTATCCTCACCAAAACATTACGCCCCCCTAGGGGGATTGACGTTTTTCCTTGGTGGTGGACGTTGTGACTTAAATGGGGCCCCCTCTCATGAGTCATGACTCCCTTTAACCCCCACATCACCTCCTATGGTGATCCCACTCCCATTTTCGCATTAATCCCCCTCCATTCCTTGTGTTTCCCCCTTTTGTTGTGCCCTCCAAGGAGAGTTACGCCCCCCTCTTGTGGTTCTCCAAGAAAAATCATTTTTAATTGTTGGGGCCTCTTCCTCTCCCTTGGCACAGATCCCATAGCCTTCCCACTTGACTTTTGTGTGATCCCAACACTCCCACACCATTCTACACCCTAGATGGTGTGTCCTAGCCTTGAGATCTACTCTTATGCTTGGTGGTGGACACTTGGCATTGATCCAAAAGAGGTAGGTTTTCCTCTCCAAGTATAAATAGATCTTTATCCTCACTCCCAACTCACCATATCTTGAGCTAAGGTTTTGCTACTTGATTTCTCATTCTCTCTCTCTCTTTCATTCATCATTTTCATTCTCTTTCTCTTTAGGGTTTTGGAGATAGTTTTCTCCAAGATCTTTCTTCTTGAGTAATAAAGAGAAAACTTTGGAGGATTATTGGAAGAGTTATGCACATGCTTCTTCTTTCCATTCACATGAGGTAAACTTGTTCTAAGATTTTGTTTGGTGATTGGATCTTTGGATCCTAAGGTAAAATGTTATTTGGGTAGATCTAGTAATGCACATGCTTGTAGATCTATGTATCTTGATATGCTAGATAGAATTGAAATGTCATCTTATTAGTATATGCAACATGTTGTCTATTGTATGCGATCATTGTTCAAGGTTTTTGCAGTTTTAGCTTCAAGGGTTTCATTGGGACAATCTTAAGCAAGAAATCTCCCTTGAGACACACTCAAACTCCATTCATTTCTCACCTTTACTCTTCTTCTATATTGTTGTTCATTCCATCAATATTTCAACTAGCATAGCTTAGTAAGATAGGTCATTTCAATCAAAATTTATAAATTTTTCTTAAGAAAAATTTTTGCCCTAAAAAGGCAAAAGTTTTTTTTCACTATATTGGTTGTGTGTAGCATTTCCAAAAAGGATACCATGCAGGTTTTTGCATGTTCGGATCTGCTTGAGAGGGGTTTTGGCCACCCAAAGGCATCCACACAACACTCAACGACCCCACAAAGGGATTGGTAGCTATTTCTCAACCTCCTTTTTCAATTTTTAAGCATTTTTAGTCATTTCTTCTCCTTCTTGCTTGTTTGTAGTGGCTCATAGTTGTGGGAGAAAGAGTGGTACGGCCTCCTCCCACGTGTGAGCTCTTGGGTAGCTTAGATCTAGTTTAGATCTAGTTTAGATCTTGTTTATTTGACTTTATTTTGGCTTTTTCAGCTAGGACGTAAGGGTTAGTGAGATAAAGGGTATCTCCCAAACCCTAGGACGTGGGGTAGGATTTGTTTGCTTGTTTGCCTTTTTCTTTTTGCTTCCTTGCTTTCTTGTTTCTTTCATTTTTCAATAAGCAAAAATTAATAAACAAGCTAATTAATTGCCTACCTAGTTGGGAGAGGAATAACCCAAAAGGTTAGGTTAGGGTTTAATTTGTGATCATGATCTAAGTGTCTTAATGTTATAATATCCTAGATGTAGATCCAATACACTAAATAAGTCTCTAGCTTAAGCCTGTTGGGCACGTAAATCAACTTAATTAGATCTTATGCATGTTTAGTTCACTAAATGTTTATCTTTTTGTTCCATGCTTAGATCTATAACCATTGATGCTTCATAAGTAGATGGTGTTTCTCTTTAATGCATAAATCTCTTAATGCCATATGCCATATGCTTGAAGTAATTTGTTTCTAAGTGATAAGTAGGCACATCTAAATATTTTTCTCTTTCACACTAGATGATATTGTCTAAATGCTTTGAAACACATATAAGTGTGATTGCATATCTTCTATTGGTTGGCAAGTTGTTCTTGCCTTTTGTTTTTCTTTCAAGCTATATTAATTGTGAATTTTAGTCACATATGCATGTGTTAATGCCCTTAAATTTTTAACTAAATCAACACATCTTTAAGGCTGAAGTGAGTTTCGGCCAAGTCACTAAATCACTATTTAAAAGTGTCATAAAACTCTTTAAACATTCCTAAACACTCCTAAAAGTCTACCTAACTTATATATAAACTTAATAGACTCTTTAAAGTACCTTAGACCACCATTTTCACCATCTAAAACGGGACTTGAGGAAAACAACAAAGGGTGTAGGCAAGGGATTGTCTCACGGTGCACAGGATGTGTCCTCTTCGAGAAGTAATTTTGTTTTGGGCTGACCTGTGAAGCTAGGGTGGCAATACTTATTGAGCATCCGACAGTTATTTGGCAATAGGGGGAGTAGGCTTTGGTGAAATCTTATTAAAAATTGATAACCTTAAGAAAGCTTGACAACTCAACCTTGGATCTAAATTTCTAAATATTTGTGGTTTCAATAATTAAGAGTGGATGATCTTCATCCTTGATACATGTGCTTAACTTTATAAATCCTCTTTTTGATGTATTTATGATGATGATCTTGATGCTTTGATGATAATTTTATATGATGTTTTAATCTTTTTATACTGTGCACAAACACAAAATAATTGAAGTGGTTAGCTTACTTGTTGTATGTTAGCATTATTTAAATTGTAAATCTTGTATCTATTATATTTAAAATAATGAATAACCCCTTAACTTAGTTGACCCCAAGCCCAATCTTTAGGCACTAGTCTTAGTTGCCCTAGGAAAAGGTTTGTTTTACATGCTAACCCTTGCACCTTGCATTGCTTCCTTTTCATCCTAGATTAGATCCCCTCTGACCTTAAGAAATTAAAATCAAATCCTAGAACCTAACTCTAAAACCTATCTAGTAACTAAGGACAACCCCCCTTGGCTTCCCTAGGAGTGAGCCTAAACGGAAGAGGTTCAAGTCAAAGTGAGAGCGTGGGTTTTGAACCTAGGCATTGTGTCTCCAATGACACACTAAGTGAGTCGGACTTAGCTCACGTTTGCAAGTGTGTATTAGGACGGAAACATATTTGGCGCCGTTGTCGGGGATAAGTCATTTATCCTTGGTCAAAACAACTAATTTTTTTTTAAAAACTAAAAATTCTTTGAACTTGCATTGGTTGTTTTTGTTTTCTTCATTTCCAAGTGGTGACTCCATTGAAGAAATATATCAAGTATACTGCAATGAGCAATCCTTGTTGGCTTCTTGAGATTCTTGGAGAAGAAGCACTCATTGATTTCTGATGCTTGTTCCAAACATAATAAATCAACTTTTGTTTTCCTTCTTGTTTTTGCTTTGTTTGATGCTCTTGTTTATCTAAAATAAACTTGGTCATCTGGCGACTCTACATTGAAATAATTTGACGAAGTATTTTGCAAGAAGGAATTCATGACTTGTTTTGCTTCATCATTGGACTTGGAAGGGTTTGTGGATGAAGCTAGCAAGTCATTCTTCTTGTTGGATCCTTAGTAATCTTGGGTCCCAGTTCTTTTCTTTAGACCTTTCTTTAAATGATCTAGTTAGAAATGCATGATTTTTATAGTCCTATTGATTTTTCAAGAATTGTTGGTTACCCTCATGATATACCTGAAGATGTTATTGACAACGTTCCTAACTATTATGATCATGATTATGTTAGTGCTCACATCAAGGCCTTCACGCAATATATTGATGAATGATGTGATCCACCTATTTATGAGGATGTTTTAATGCAATTGTTTGCCATGACTCTTGATGTGGAAATGCCTTATTATTGGTTTCAAGATTTGCCTGATAAGAGATTCAAGACCATAAAGGATTTGTTGCATGCCTTTTTGGAAATGTTTGGGCATAATCGGAAAGAAGTTCACAATGAATTGGTTGATGATTTTATGGAAAGATGGAAGAGGAAAAATATTCTGGCTATTGAAACAACTAGCTCAAACATAAAGATAGATTATCCATCAAATCCCATTGAGGAGTTTATTGAAATAATTCAGAAAGTGCAACTTTCCCAGGAAGAACAATGTGAAACCATGAATGAACAACTTATGGCCATAGAAGATCAATTTGAGATCATGGAGGCTAGTCCCACAGAAATTGGTATGGAATATCCGGACCCCTTTGAACTTGAGCTTAACAATGAAAAAGATGAGGAAGTTCATTGGGAAATTCCGGATGAATCCATGGATGAGTCGGTCATTTATTTGGAGTAGATAAAGGAATTTGAGTTTGAATGTGTTGAATATCTAGATGATTCAAGTCCCCACCCTCCTCCCGATGAACCAATATTTTTGAAGAATGACTTTGAAAATCTTGAGGAAAATAGTATGATGGTTCCTGTGATATGTTCTTTTCCAACCTCTCAACCAAAAGATGAGTTAATGCAGAATTATGTGGAAATGGAAGGCAACTTCAGTTTGTCGATGTCATATCATTATGAGCATTGGTTGGCCTTCCACCTTGACAGTCATGAGCAACAAAGTATTCAAAGTTTACACGGCTTGTCATTTTCCAGTGTTTGGTTGAAGGGAAGAAGGAGCATGATTCTTGGTTGTTTCTTCCACACAAACAGTTCCAAGTTAATAAATCTTGGGAAGGGGTCTTTTGTGAGTCATCCTGAACAAAGATATTTCAGACACTTGTGGCATCATTTCATCCATTGCATGGGTGGTTGTAACGTATCTCTAACCCTTCTTTGTATTTTAATTTTGTATTATTTCAATTTATTATGTCAATATGTACTTAGAAAAAAAAAATCGGTACCACAGATTTCATTCGTTGTATATTAATGATGTTGTACTTTAGTCATTTTATTATGTAGATGGTGTATACAGCATTCATTTATTTCATTATGTATATATGTATTCTTATGTTGGTTATTGGTGAGCACTATGTTTTGTATGTTTCTTCCACACAGGTGGTCAACTCCATGTGCCATGAAGAGATCCATCATCAGATGCAAATTTGTAGAAGACTTTGGTTCTACAGAGCATGTTTGGCCCCATCACTTCTTTTTGTAATTGGAATTTCCGCACCCTTACGTGGGTTAATAATGTAATAGGTCTGCATGAGTCATGTCTAGGTTAGTTACCTTGGGATCGGTTCATTGTGAGAGTTCCTTTCACCGAGGGTTTTTTATCCTCAGGTTACCAATTGGGCTTTTCAGTCTTATTGATTTTCCTTGAGTTTTTCCCTCACACTTGCAATAATTCCTCCAAAGTGGTGAATGACGTTCTAGTGGGTTTGTCTTTTGGTAACTATTATAGGGAATCATTGTAAATGATCATGCAAAACATCTTAGAAAGTTTCACGGAATTTCGTCGAGTCTAGTATAGTTGTTTTTAATTAATTATTTTTTAATTAAATTTCCCTAAGTTTGGAGGTTTAATTATTTAATTAATTAATTTTTTTTGAGCAAATATTGTAAAAACTGGATCCTTGGACTTTTGATAGTGGTATTTGTGCTCAAAAGAAATGGAATAGCACCCCCCACATCCATGTACCAAGTTTCAGCTCAGTCGGACAACTTTAGCCATGGGTTTGTCCACCCGGACTGTCAGTCAATCTAAAACAACAATTTTAATTGTTAAAGTACAAACATGGCAAAATTGTAATAATGAGTTAGGAGAATGTAAAATGATGGAATAAAGATTAGAGAGAGACCCCCTAAGCATAACATAACCCTCGCAAACTTTTCCAACCTATTCTAACCCTTTACACCTTCTCCTCACCAAAAAGTTACTTCCCCCTAGGGGGATTGACGTTTTTCCTTAGTGGTGGACGTTGTGACTTAAATGGGGCCCCCTCTCATGAGTTATGACTCCCTTTAACCCCCACATCGTCTCCTAGGGTGATCCCACTCTCATTTTCTCATTAATCCCCCTCCATTCCTTGCATTTCCCCCTTTTGTTGCGCCCTCCAAGGAGAGTCACGCCCCCCTCTTGTGGTTCTCCAAGAAAAAATGTTTTTAACTGTTGGGGCCTCTTCCTCTCCCTTGGAACGTATCCCATAGCCTTTCCACCTGATTTTTGTGTGATCCCAACACTCTCACACCATTCTACACCCTAGATCTAAGATCTAAACCCTAGACGGTGTGCCCTAGCCTTGAGATCTACTCTTATGCTTGGTGGTGGACACTTGGCATTGATCCAAGAGAGGTGGGTTTCTCTCTCCAAGTATAAATAGATCCATGTCCTCACTCCCAGCTCACCATATCTTGAGCTAAGGTTTTGCTACTTGATTTCTCATTCTCTCTCTCTCTTTCATTCATCATTTTAATTATCTTGCTCTTTAGGGTTTTGGAGATAGTTTTCTCCAAGATCCTTCTGCTTGAGTAATAAAGAAAAAAACTTTGGAGGATTATTGGAAGAGTTATGCACATGCTTCTTCTTGCCATACACATGAGGTAAACTTGTTCTAAGATTTTGTTTGGTGATTGGATCTTTGGATCCTAAGGTAAAATGTTATTTGGGTAGATCTAGTAATGCACATGCTTGTAGATCTATGTATCTTGATATGTTAGATAGGATTGAAATGTCATCTTATTAGTATATGAAACATGTTGTCTATTGTATGTCATCATTGTTCAAGGTTTTTGCATGTTTAGCTTCAAGGGTTTCATTGGGACAACCTTAAGCAAGAAGGCTCCCTTGAGACACACTCAAACTCCATTCATTTCTCACATTTACTTTTCTTCTATATTGTTGTTCATTCCATCAATATTTCAGCTAGCATAGCTTAGTAAGATAGGTCATTTCAATCAAAATTTATAAATTTTTCTTAAGAAAAAATTTTGCCCTAAAAAGGCAAAAGTTTTTCTTCACTATATTGGTTGTGTGTAGCATTTCCAGCATTGATACCTTGCTGGTTTTTGCAGGTTCATATCTGGTTGAGAGGGGTTTTGGCCACCCAAAGGCATCCACACAACACCCAAAGACCTCCCAAAGGTATTGGTAGCTATTTCTCAACCTCCTCTTTAAATTTTTAAGCATTTTTAGTCATTTCTTCTCCTTCTTGTTTGCTTGTAGTGGCTCATAGTTGTGGGAGAAGGAGTGGTACAGCCTCCTCCCATGTGTGAGCTCTTGGGTAGCTTAGATCTAGTTTAGATCTTGTTTATTTGACTTTATTTTGCCTTTTTGAGCTAGGACGTAAGGGTTAGTGAGATAAAGGGTACTCTCAAACCCTAGTATGTGGGGTAGGGTTTGCTTGCTTGCTTCTTGGTTTGTTTGTTTGCCTTTTTCCTTTTGCTTCCTTTCTTGCTTGTTTCTTTCATTTTTCAATAAGCTCAATTAATAAGCAAGTTAATTAATTGCCTACCTAGTTGAGAGAGGAATACCCCAAAAGGTTAGGTTAGGGTTTAATTTGTTAATGTTTATGCCATTATTATTGTTCTTTTCATTTCAATAGATAAGAGCATAATAAGAACAAGATCACTGAGAAATACGCATTCACAAGAGACACAACATTTATCCTGGGAAACCCTCTAGGGGAAGAAAACCCAGCAAAAACTTCCTTAGCATAAATAGCTTATACAATGTTCAAGAGATAAC
>SNQJ01S0004275.1:190973-205696 GCA_010110895.2 Picea sitchensis
AGCCTCTTATTTATACAAGACTGGCACGTGTGAAAGGTCACAACTGGCAGGGCCGACCTCTCACTCTAGGTGGGTAAACCCACCTTTAATTAATTATGGGTCTTCCATAATAACTGTTGGGGTCGACTTCTTATTATGTACTTTGTAATTGTCTGATGACCAATCCGCAAAAGGGGACTTGGTCCTTATACAATTACCGACATGATTAATCCTCAATGGGGATTAATCCAAATGACATGATTAATCCTCAATGAGGATTTAATCCAATAATAAAAAATAATAAGAATGTTCTTCGCAGTTACATTATTTCAACATAATTTGTGATCATGATCTAAGTGTCTTAATGTTATAATATCCTAGATCTAGATCTAATACACTAAATAAGTTTTTAGCTTAAGCTTGTTGGGCACCTAAATCAACTTAATTAGATCTTATGCATGTTTAGTTCACTAAATGTTTATCTTTATGTTCCATGCTTAGATCTATAACCATTGATGTTTCATAAGTAGATGGTGTTTATCTTTAATGCATAAATCTCTTAATGCCATATGCCATATGCTTGAAGTAACTTGTTTCTAAGTGATAAGTAGGCACATCTAAATCTTTTTCTCTTTCACACTAGATGCTATTGTCTAAATGCTTTGAAACACATATAAGTGTGATTGCATATCTTCTATTGGTTGGAAACTTGTTTTTGCCTTTTGTTTTTATTTCAAGCTATCTTAATTGTGCATTTTAGTCACATATGCATGTGTTAATGCCCTTCAATTTTTAACTAAATCAACACATCTTTAAGGCTGAAGTGAGTTTCGGCCAATTCACTAAATCACTATTTAAAAGTGTCATAAAACTCTTTAAACACTCCTAAACACTCTTAAAAGTCTACCTAACTTATATATAAACTTAATAGACTCTTTAGGGTACCTTAGACCACCATCTTCACCATCTAAAACGGGACTTGAAGAAAACAACGGAGGGTGTAGGCAGGGGACTGCCTCACGGCGCACAGGATGTGTCCTCTCCTGGAAGTACTCTTGTTTTGGGCTGACCTGTGAAACTAGGGTGGCAACACTTATTGAGCATCCGGCAGTTATTTGGCAATTGGGGGAGAAGGCTTTGGTGAAAGGTTATTAAAATTTGATAACATTAGGAAAGCTTGACAACTCAACCTTGGATCTAAATTTCTAAATACTTGTGGGTTCAATAATTAAGAGTGGTTGATCTTCATCCTTTATACTTGTGCTTAACTTTATAAATCCTTTGTTTAATGTATTGATGATGATGATCTTGATGCTTTGATGATAATGTTATATGATGCTTTAATCTTTTAATACCCTGCACAAACACAAAATAATTGAAGTGGTTAGCTTAGTTGTTGTATGTTAGCATTCTTTAAATTGTAAATCTTGTATCTAATATATTTTTGATCAAGTTATAATTTTATAAGTAATATTGTAATCTATTTGTAACGAACAACCCCTTAACTTAGTTGACCCAAGCCCAATCTTTAGGCACTGGTCTTAGTTGCCCTAGGAAAATGTTTGTTTTACATGCTAACCCTTGCACCTTGCATTGCTACCTTTTCATCCTAGATTAGATCCCCTCTAACCTTAAGAAATTAAAATCAACTCCTAGAACCTAACTCTAAAACCTATCTAGTAACTAGGGACAACCCCCCTTGGCTTCCCTAGGAGTAAGCCTAGACGAAAGATGTTCAAGTCAAAGTGACAGCGTGGGTTTTGAACCTAGGCATTGTGCCTCCAAGGACACACTTAGTGAGCCGGACTTAGCTCACGTTTGCAAGTGTTTATTAGGACGGCAACAGGAATCAATAAAGACAATCTCCATATGCAACTCCACATACATCCCTTTGTCTAATTCTGGCAAATATAAAATTGGGTGGGGACAATGTTGAAGGTTTTTTTGAGTGGTTTACATGTTACGTTAATGTGTGACACTTCTTGAATGTATGCTTCGGTGCAGCTATTCAACGGAATCATCTGTCCCTTCCAACAAGCTTGCTAATATGTAAGGCTTTCGATTAACAATATTCTTAATATTTCATCTATTGCCTGGATTAAATATCTATATGCCAGCTTGGTTAGTAATGGAGAAAACTGTAGTACTTGTTATACAGTGAGGAGTGGATTATGTTTTGCAGGTAGCATATTACCAAGGGAATTCATTTCTTATGGATGCAAGATGTTTATCATGTCTGGGAAGACATAGGGTTGATCTCAAAGGGTGGACATAAAATACAAGAAAATACATGTTCAACTTCACAATATATATCATTTAAGTTACAAAGGGTGGACATGAAATACAAGAAAATACATTGTTCAACTTCACAATATATATCATTTTAAGTTACAGAGCAAGATACAAGCAAGTAATGAGAAAATAAATTAAGGGAGTCGAATTATGAAGAAACTCACAAGTTATAGAATGTGAACTTCACTGGTTGTATAGGATTATGTAAATAAGAAAAAAGGAAAAACAACTAAAATGCAATACATGCTACTCGAACCAGGGAAGAAAATACCCACACTTAAAATGCATACTGATCATTGTTATATACATCAGTATTGTTCAGAATGCCTGTGATAGAAATTAATTTATCAGCTTCTATTTTTCTGGTGTAAAAACAGATTTTAAAAATCATCCTCTCCAATCAATTCGTTTTCCATTGCCCTCAAATGTCTAACAATGGAACTGAAAGCAAATCTCCAAATACCAATCTGCCAGACAATCTCAATTCTCACTCATGCATCTTTAAAGAATGTAAGGCTGTCCATTGTTCATGCTTCAGCCTCAACATCAGCCTAAGCCAAAGCCATATCCCAAACAACCTGAGATCCTTGAGGTGAGAAGCATACGACTGCCCAGATCCTAAACATAGTGATGCAGCTTCTGCATGCAACTCAGTATGCATAGCCCATGACAATGCAGGTATTTTGTATGTGTCACTGTAATATACACATAACACCTCCCAGTCTTCCTATGTATAGTAAGAACCAAAAGTCTTCAAGTATACCTTCCATGGAACCTCAAAATGTAAAGATATTATTTGTTGTAAGCTTTCTATAAATATAAGCATAATTGAAATTTCACTATGCTGACACTGCATAATTAAACTCTGCTAATAATACATACTGCAACTTCTAGCTTGTTTTCGTGTAACGTGTCTAATTTTAACTATGTACAAAATAAAGTGATTTTGAATCTGCATTTTCAAAGYAATGTTTTCCTTGCTCAGAAATAAATGAAAAGAATAACATWAGCACAAAGTCATTAGACACATGATACAGGGCAAGCTTCCAAAATATGAAATGCACACAAAGTGAAAATGCTAGCAACTCTCGGTGCAAGTATCATGCTTATTGCCGTTCTGAGGATCAAAATCRTTACACACTTCTTTGTCTTCAGAGGAAGCACAACAATGAATAGCAGGTTGATTAATACCAAAGAAGCCAACAAGCACTGCTGCACCTCCAAGATAATCTAGTAACTGAGGCAGGTTTCCTCTCAGTGAATCAACTAATGCTGCCATAGGGACCTGAATTGTCAGACCAGCCGTTGCTACAGTAGGTGTCGTGAGAAGTACAGCCTTTGCCCACAAATAGTCACTAAGCACATTATCAAGCAGCCCTGAATATCACAGTAGCCAATCTTTAGTCGGCCACATTTGGATGGGTACTTTAAGCAAAATGTATGATCACACCAGCCAATTTCAAGGCAAGACAATAAAATCCCGAATACACTAACGTAAGTTTTATCTAATAGAATTTTACATAGCCCTCTGCCTGATTAGATATTTTAAAGGATGCAGAATAACGAAGGATAAACTGAAAACCTTAGGACAAAAGAAATGATGCTAAAATAAAAAAGCTACTTTGCAAATACATGTGGTTCCAAGTGATTGAAATTGTCTGTTCTAAAATAAAACTAGTCAGTCTATTTTGAAATAGATAAATGGTCTTCTACAACTTGTTAATTTTGCTAGAAGGAAAGGTCTATAAATTCATGCAACATAGATGATTCATTTAACAGCAACTGAAACACAGACCAGCTAGGCAAGTAATACAAAGTGAATTAAAATTGGCCAAGGATTAGTGGCATCATAAAATTTCATCTTCTTTACAAAGTCTGCCAAATTTATCATCCTCTTCCATGAAGGTAATATGACAACACTAGTAACCAAACCAGGGTAGCAGAAGCAGATATTACAAAAATGACCTGTCATTTCTATTGAACAACAGGTCATCAGAGTTATCAAGACCCTGACAAGAGATCCAAAAACATTTTCTGTATTTTCCATTTTGTGGCTTGAACATTTATAGGCACACCTAATAAAAATAGTTGATTACACTTCAAACCATAGTTACCAAGTTCGGTGGAATTGGAGGTTTTAGTCTAAGTCACATGGTTTGGGTTTGAGTTCGAGTTCGGCAACAATGAAATTCGGTTCAAGTTCGAATTTCTCAAAGAGATTTGGATGAGATTCAGATAACAGTCACCATTAAGTCCGTCCATATACATATACATATTTTCAAAAGTATACATATTTATGCAAGAAATAACCCTAAATATCTCATCGGCCATTGGGAAGGAAAGGAGCACAAGGCACCACCATCGCCCCTCTGGAGGTAAACGAATACACAGCATAGTTAGCAAGCCGTTGGGAGGGAAGTATCAAATGCCAGTAGTGCAGGGTAGAACAAATGGAGCATCACATTAGGTAAGACTTCTCCAAAAACAGCAAACGAATTTTGTCCCAGAAAAAGGCGAACTAAAACGAATTTTTGCATGCCTTTGTATAACAGCTAAATTAGAACTTGTAGCTTGAAAATCAAGATACATCAAACCCTGTGACATAGCTTCTAGTACAGAAATTTGGCCAAATTTCAGTTCAGCCCAAATATTCGGCTCAGTTTGGATTCGCCTTAGAGTTTTCGGTCTGGCTGACTCCCACCAGGATTTAATGTGTAGAACAGCATGAACTTGTCCTGCCAAGTTCCAACTCATCACCATCACTTCCTTAATGTCCTTCCAACTCATTTCCATCCCTTCCGTAATGTCCTGCCAACTCCTAATCAACCCTCAACCCTAATATGCATCATTTTCCCACCCAGTAGATGCAGGCCCTTGTCCATCAAGAAATCACTCTTCCATCTCAGCTTGGCCAACAATAGGCCACCTGATGGAGGGATTCCTCAACTACTGGTTGGTGTTATTTTGCTTATATGCTTTACACTAAATGGTAGATGCAGGCCCTTGTGAGGCAAGCCAGCCACACAGCCTTTCATTTGCATATTATTTATATTATTATTAGTTTATATATAGAGAAGGAGAAGGGCATCCCATGGGGTGGGAGAGGGTGTGTATATGAACATACTACTGAGATGTAAACTCCTGATTTTTTTCCGATATGATTTTTTTTCCATATCGTACCATATTCAAATTCAAACTTGGTAACTATGCTTCAAACTAATGCCAGTGAGCTCTGTTGGTGATGCTTTGAATGATTTATCTGATAATAAAAAGTAGAAATGGGATCAAAAAGAGTTTTCTAGAAAGGCTCAGGGAAGCACAGAATATATGAAACAAGCTGCAAAGCTAAAAGGAGTAATAGAAACAATCTAAAACATATAAAGTGATTCAGTGGAAGGTACTTCTGAAAAAGATGCATTCACTTGATGCAAGGATAGTAATTTCAGACTGAATGCTCTAAAGAAAGGCCAATGAACAACTTCATACCAGTCAAATCAACTATATCCTATATGTCTTGAGTAATCAGGGATCAACTTTACAAGACTTTTGAAACTGCCAACCCTATCATCTAGAGTTCATTGCTTATATAAATTAATTGCAAAGACCAGATTAATAGGAAAACAAAAGACTTAAAGCCCATTATCTTGTGACAAACTGATCTCGTCAATAAAATTGTGGGAAAACTCATAAGAGACTTTAAAATCATTCCTTCTAAGTCCAGTCATAAATCAATATCCCTCTACATACAGGCAAGCAGAGATTTCAAACTAAACTGATCATATTAAGCAAACAATATGCAAATTATAGTCAACAACAATGCCACTTGTTGCCCCCTCATCTACCATGAGGAAACCTTGATCACATTTGAGAAACTAACACTCTTCCAAAGCTGCTCTTCCAATGGCACATTCAAGTTCACATCTGTTGTGAGGTATTCTTGCTTGGTCAGCCACGTCTCGAATTCCATGATTTCCTCCAACCTTTGTTACATCATGTCTTGGGCTTACCATGGGCTTGCCCGCCAACATCATCTTTGATCATTCAGCAGTACTACAGCTCGCCACATTCATGCCTCAGATTGATGCACATATAGTCAGTGCTCTACACTTTCATGACTTGGTACTCTAGTTCGGTTGCATCATTTCAATTATTTCAAAGTGGTTTCATGTATGGTTTCCTGCTTAAACATGGTGTTATAGATTTAACTTAGTCATGAGTTATAACTGTGGTGAACACTACGTGGAATCTAAAAAGACTTTGTAACAGTCACAAATTTTACCTTGCCTTGTTGTACCATGGTGGGACAGATTCTCTGGATAAAGTGTGTCATCCCTTAGGTCAGGTTGTACCACTAGGGAATCAAGTTAATGTAGCGTGTCACAAATCCCAAACCATACTTAACACCTTTTTCATCCTTCCCAATTCCATTTTGTTCCATTCATCATACTTCTTGTTCATGATTAACTTGTTGTGTATCACTCAACAAGGTCCAAGCAAATCAAAAGAAGACCCCATGTATAGAAGCCCAAATAAAAAAAGGCTAGAGGAAAGAGCAACAAATATAAAATGCAATGTTCCCATTTTTGGGTTCTCTTGCTCTGCAATTGGAGATGACTTTTTGGGTTTGTGTCGGCTTGATCAGAGGAGTAATTTGATGTTACCAGTGAGCTCAGGTGGTTTAGAGGAGTTATATGTTGCTTTCAGATGTTATTTCCGACTTCCGGTTTGGGCTCCAAGATTATGGGAGGGAGTGTCTGTTTTTAGTAAGTCACCCAGTCAGGTCCATTTATCATCTTTCATCATCAGGATCACTCCTGCGCAATCAGATTTCAGTTCCGATGCATTTCGACCATTCCCGTAATTTGGGAGTAATATTGAGCATTATTTAATGGATTCCACTAAGGTTGTTATTTAATTAAATTATTTAAAGGGGGCACCTTAGTGTTTGTTAGCACAAATTTCTACCCTCCAATCTGAGCTGATAAACATGTTATGAAAGCGGTAAAAACTTGGCTAATTATATGAGAAATAGCCCTAGATGTCACAGGCTAAACCCCTCTCCGTTTGGGCTAGTGCTCACTAGCCTCTGGGGGGAGTCCCTAGGCACAATGAAAGTGCCTTGCTGGCTGATCTAAGGTCTAATTTCTGCATTGAAACTAAAAAATCAGCGAGCTGTTTTGTCTTGGACAGCGTGTGAAAGCGGTCCAAAACAATGAGAAAATCGATCTTATATGCTTGGAGGGAACCTGCAGGGTTAGCACAATGAAGATAGACTAGAAAGAAAATGAAAAGTATTCAAAATGATCGAAATTGACCGATAAACAGTTCAGAAAATGACATATCAGATTACAAATTTACCATAATATCGCCAAGAAAAGAGGTTTGAATGACAAACACACACTTTTTTATTGATGAAGCGTCCAAGAGCATTGATTGCACCACACTTGACAAGCCTACAACCGATACAATGACTACTTTACTCAAAGAGGAGCCACTAGACTAGAGAAAGAGAGAAGAGAATGAGAGAGACACTATGTTGCTACTACAAGAACCGACGAAATAACCCAAGGCAAACCTCCAATATATAGCTAGAGGGGACTCATATCTCAAAGAGAAGGAGAGACGCATGAAGGGGGTAAGAATAGAGTCTAAGTGAGATGACTCAGAGTGAGTGTGAGTTTGAATGCGCATGAGTGAGTGAATGGCAAGCTAAGTGAGTGAGAAGAGGGGTAAAGTGAGGCACATGGCATGCATGGGAGGAGGTATTTTTAGGAAACTCATGTGACCTCTCCTTCCATCATAAATTAATTTATGATAATTATTAATTATCATAAATCTCTCGGGAGGTTTACTCTCCCTCACAGCCTGCCTGGGATTCCTCACTGAACCCTGTGCCTCCCTCAAAGTATCCTGAAGCCACTTGGGCTTCCTCCTCTCTGTAGTAGTGTCTCGTGGAGGGGACTCTCCCTGTTCAACCCCATCACCTAAAAACTGTGATCCTGAAGTAGAATCTAGAGAACTCGATCCCGAAACCTATGGACCAGTAACCTATGATCCTGACATTTGTGGCCCTGTAACCTATGGACCAATCGTCACCGAAACTGGTGGTCCCGAACTCTGTGTCACTAAAGTCTGTTGTGGACTCACCTGAATCCGAGGTGTTGACTGCTCACCCCTCTCTATCCCTCGTGACTTCCTAAAGGCTCCATCCTCCTCAAATCTCACATCCCTTCTCAAAACTGTCTTCCTCAAGGAAGGGATGTATATGCGGAAAGCCTTTGAAATCTCGCTATACCCAACAAAGATCCCCTTCTCTGTCATGGGTTCTAGCTTTGTCCTCTTCTTAGAAGGGACATGTGAATATGTAAGGCACCCAAAAATCCTGAAGTGCCCCACCTCAGGCTTCTTCCCAGAGAAAGCCTCCTCAGGAGTCATACTCCCCACTGCTCTGTCTGGACTCTTGTTCTGCAGATAAATTGCAGTGTAGCATGCCTCAGCCCAAAGAAAAAGTGGCAGCCCTTGATCATGTAACATGGCTCTCGCAGCCCCAACTATGGCCCTGTTTTTCCTCTCAGCAACCCCATTCTATTGTGGGTTGTAAGGAACAATCAACTCTCTCTTGATTCCCTCTCCTGCACAAAATTCCATGAACTCCTTGGAGGTATACTCACCTCCATTATCTATCCTCAGAACTCTGATTTTCTTCCCAATCTAGTTCTCCACAGGAGCTTTGAACTCTTGGAACTGATTGAAGACATGTCCTTTGGTCTTCATGAAAAAAATCCAAGACTTTCATGAGAACTAGAAGTCATCAATGAATATGACATAGTATAAACAACCAGTCAAAGATGTCGAAGACATCGGGCCACATACATCAAAATGAATAAGATCAAGTATACCTGTTGCTCTACTGTCACTGCTTGGAAAAGCAGTCTTAGTGTACTTTCCCAAAGCACACCCCTTGCACAACTCCTGGTGCTCTGTATTGAACTCTGGAACTCCAGTCACAATCTCCCTCAATATCCTCAAAGCCCCATGATGCAAATGGGCCATCCTCTTGTGCCATAGCTCACAAAGATCATTGTTGCTGGTAGAATGACATAATGCACTCGTTGGCTGGAACATGAGCTTGTACAGCTTCTCATGTCGAGTCCCAATCACTTTGGCCGAAGTGATACTAGACCCCTTGGGGAATAGGAGCACCTGTCGATCACGGAACAACACCTCATAACCCCTCTCCTCAATAGCAAAAACTGAAACCAATTTCTTCTTCAAGCCAGGAACATATAGGATCTCTCTCAACAACATGGGAGGTAGAGACTCCCTCTGAAATGATATTGTCCCACTACCAACTGCCTTGACCACCCGCTCATCTCCAAGCACTACCTCAAGATCACCAATCTGAGTAAGATTTGTCAAGTGCTCACGAACACCTGTCATATGGCAAGAGGCACCACTGTCAATATACCGCACACTGGAATGAGTGGTCCTAGTGGAAAGACATACTAATAAGGAAAACTCCTTATCAAACTTGGCAGAGAACTCCTCCACCGATGTTGAAGCTGTTGTCTTCTTCTTCTTCTTGTTCGGACACTGTCCTGCATAGTGTCCAAACTTGTCACATGCAAAACACTTGACTTTGCTCATGTCCTTCTTGACTTCACCCTTCGGTTTGTTTCCTCCCTTAGGACCCTTTTTGAATTTCTTCTTGTTGTTGGCGGCAAGAGCCACATTCTCATCATCATGACCTATGGATGAACTACCATGCACATAACCTCTCCGGGTCTCCTCCTGAACAAAGTCATCCCAAAGATGTTCCCACTTGGGAAGGTTCTCCCTAGCCACAATGCCCTCAACAAAAACAACCCATTGTTTGGTCACCCCATTCAATGCTGTCCTTACAAGTTCACTGTCAGCAATGGCCTCCCCAACAACTCCAAGTTCATCTCTCACCTGTGTCAACCTGGTAAGATATGTGACCACATTTTCAGCCTTGGTCATTTTAATGCCTTTTAGTTTCTCTCTCAAAACCATCTTCCGATTCTNCTTGGCCTTGATACTCTTCTTGGTGTATGTTGCTAGAAGAGTTGCATCTGTGGGTACATTCACAAGATTTGTTGTGGAGTTCTCAACAATATCCCATAACTCACTTTCTTGCAACAACAAGATCATCCTCCCCTTCCAAGCACCAAAGTTCACAGCCCCAGCAAGTCTGTCCTCAACCCTCAAACCAGTAGCCATTGACCCTTTTTTGCTGAAAATGAAAAATTCAAATTTATGTCCAGTGAAGTGACTGTTGTCCCACTTTTCTGACTTGCTGATATAAATCTGCCTCTCTTTAACTCAACTCTGATACCATGTAAAATTTCAGACCCCACCTAGTTTCAAGTCTCGCTGATTTTCAGCAAATGTTTAATGCCCAAACCCAATTTTATGACAGCCAAATAAACTCAGCATATAAACAACTTTTCAGAACTGAAAAATGAGGATTATGAACAATATTTAATGCAGAAATAAAACCATATCAACAGCACAATATTCAGAAAATTTACACAGAGATTTTTGGTCTAACAACGACCAAGGAAAAACCCACAAGGGGAAAACCAGTGAGAGGGAATTTTATTATTTGTGAGCTTCAAATAAATTTTTTTTACAGCATATTCATCTTCAGAAATTACACAAACTTATCTCATAATTTCTTCAGCAAAACTCCTTCTGAACAGTCCTGGAAAAGCTCCTCGATTTTTGTGCCAGAAATTTGTATTGTTGTACGGCCTCCTCAGCAATAAATGTTGTACGAATTGTCTTGAAATCTGTGCACCCTTATCTGAGTTTGTTGTACGGAAATTACAGCATTAATGACACCTCGAAAATCGTCCCCTTTCCTTGAAAAATGTGCCCAGCAACCCAAGTTGTACATACTACAGACCTCGATTTCTGTGCCAATTTCTGTACAAACTGTATGGATTTTCTCTACAGAAAATCGTGCCCAACAAGTACCTCGATTTTTGTGCAAATAAATGCTTGTGTGGATGCCTTGGAATGCATGCCAACCTCCTCAGAACTCTAGTTGTTCGCCTCCTCGATTTCTATGCATAAAAATGGTTGTACGGCCTCTAGAAATCCATACTGTACAGCCTGCATTAAATGTTGTACCCTTGCCTTGAAATGTGTGCTAGCTTGTTGCCTTGAAATGTGTGCCTTAGCTCTGCAAATGTTCCTTTCTCAAGCTTGAACACCTCTATTTTTGCTCTCTCAAAATGCTTCAACAACTCAAGAATGGGTGCGCCCTCCTACCCTAGTCGACCTCATGAAGGTAGGTTAAGAGTCTCTTAATTCAACAGTTGAGATTGGATTAGATGAGTGGATGAGATTGAGTGTCCATTCACTCACCCTCTCACTTAAGTCATAAAGTCACCTTTTAATTTATCTCTCACAAATTAAATGACTAGGGTCCACGTTGGGCACTTTCTCACCCCTTAGGCACCTAGGTGATGAGAAACACTTGCCTAGGTACATTTTAATTATTTTAACACTACCAGCGAAAATGATTACCGATATGAGAGTTGAGGATAGGTTGGATGGAGCAGACAACTTCAGATCGTGGAAGCATAGGATACTACTCATTCTAGAAGAGAATGAGCTCTTGGACCATGTCAAGCAAGTTCTCCCAAAACCATAAGAAGAAGAAGACGCCAGGGCGAAGTACAAGAAGAATGAGATCAAGGCCAAGAAGATCTTGACAAATTCAATCAAGGACTAGCTAGCAACTATTGGAGATTCAATGGATGATGTAGAGCTTGTGACTGCAACTCTTAATCGATTTCCTTCTTCATGGGATGCATTTGTTCGAGGAATTTGTGCAAGAAGTAAATTACCCAAATTTGACAAGTTATGGACAGACTGTACCCAAGAAGAATCAAGATTGATATCCAAGTCTCAGAAAACCAATGATGAAGAGAACCAAGCTCTTGTTGCTAATGAGTAGAAAAGGAAAGAAAGGAGAAATACCGGTCTAAAGAAAACTAGAAGATTAGTTCCAGACCACAAGAAGGATGTATCTAAAATTAGATGTTTCAATTGTAAGAAGTTGGGACATTTTTCCTTTCAATGTCCTCAAGGGAAAGGAAAGAGAAAACATCATGCACATGTTGCAGATATGGAAGAGTCTACATCTCAGAAGAGGAAAAAGGAATCAAAAGATGAAGAATATGTCTTTGTCTCAGCTCTCACAGGTACTATCACTCAAGGAAATGATATTTGGCTAGTAGACAATGGTGCTTCCAAGCACATGACCGGATTCATAAGTTCTCTTACAAAATTGACAGAGAAGAGTTCATCCCTTCAAGTAGAACTTGGGGATGATTCCAAGCATGAAGTCAGAGGAGTTGCAGAAGCCTCCTACCATCTTGATTCAAGTAATTCTATCTCAATAAAAGATGTTTTGTTTGTACAAGGCTTAAAGAAGAATCTGCTTTCTATTTCTGCTTTAGAAGATAAAGGCTTCAGGGTAGCTTTTATGGATGGCCAAGTCCTTATATGGCCCAAGAGTTCAAGTATAGATTCAGGTACTATGAATGGTGTCCAAGAGGGAGGATTGTATAAATTGAAAGGACACCCAGAAGAATCCCTTGTACACAACAGTGTTAGCTCTAGTGAGCTATGGCACCGAAGACTTACCTAAATTACAGAGCCTTACCAGTTTTGAGAAAGATGGTTACAGGTCTATGCAAGTAGAGCATGATGGAGTATGCAAAGGATGAGCACTTGGCAAGAATGCAAAGGGAATCTTTTCAAGCAGTGACAACATATCCAAAGGGATCTTGGACATCATATATTCAGATGTATGCGAACAGAGGACAATACCATCTCTAGGTAACTTTTTGTACTATATCATTTTTATTGATGATTACTCACGTAAGACATGGATCTATTTCTTGAAAGCGAAAGATGAAGTTTTTAACAAGCTTCAAGAATTTAAGGCTTTAGTAGAAAATCTCTCTGGAAGAAAGATTACAATATTGAGGTCAGATAATGGAGGTGAATACCCCTCAAATGAGTTCAAAGACTTTTTCAAAGAAGTTGGGATTAAGAGGGAATTGACAACTCCCTACAACCCCCAACAGAATGGGGTTACAGAGAGAAAGAACTGATCGATTGTAGAAGCAGCTAAAGCGATGATCCATGACCAAAATTTACCCATGTATCTATGGGCAGAAGCATCCAGTACAGTCGTAATGTCCAAAATAGAAGTCCTCATAAGATATTGGGGAACAAAACTCCAGAAGAAGTATTCATCGGAAAGAAACCAGAAGTTAGCCACTTGAGAATATTTGGTTGTCCAGTGTACATACATGTTCCCAAGGAAAAGAGAACAAAGATGGAGCCTTCAAGAAAGAAGGGCACCTTCATTGGATACAGTGAGACTTTGAAGTTTGAAGGCTTACAGAATATACATCCCCGGACAGAGACAGATTGAGATTAGTAGGGATGTTACATTTGATGAAGAAGCAGCCCTCAAGAAATCTAGGGAGTCTCACACGAATGAGGATAGAGAGGAGCAGGAGGATCCAAGGGATGCCGTAATGATTGACTCTACTCCAGAAGAACACATTCCAGAAGATCAGAATGAGATAGTAGAGCCAGAGATACTTGTAGATCCACCCAGAGAAGTTGCGGTTACCAGGAAGAGACTAGCATGGCTCCAAAACACTTTGCAGGAAGCTGAAGGACAAGCAGCTCCCAAAGGCTCTTTCAGAGAGAGAAAGAGACACACAAGTTTTCCAGCTATGTGACGCTAATGAGTAAAATCATTGATTCAAACCTTCCACTTATGAGGAAGTTGCTAAGCAGCAAGTGTGGAAGGATGCCATGATGGAAGAGTATCAGTCCATCATGAAGAATGATGTGTGGGAAGTGGTTTCGAGACCTGAAGGGAAGTCAATAGTGAATTCCAAGTGGATCTACAAGATCAAGCATGTTGCAGATGGCAGCATAGAGAAGTACAAAGCGAGATTTATGGCTAGAGGATTCTCCCAGAAAGAGGGAGAATATTATGACGAGACATTTGCTCCGGTAGCAAAGTACACTTCCATCAAATCTATTATTGCTATTGCTTCTGTTATGGGATGGAAATTACGCCAGATGGATGTCAAGACTGCTTTCTTGAATGGTGTAATTGAAGAAGAAGTGTACATAGAGCAGCCACAAGGTTTTGTAATCCATGGGAAGGAGTCCCATATTTGCAAATTGAAGAAAGCTTTGTACGGGCCTAAGCAAGCACCCAGGGCATGGTATGCCAGAATAGACAGTTATCCGATGAGCTTGGGGTTTACCAAGAGTGATGCAGATCCCAACCTTTACTACAAGATTGAAGATGGTTGCTCATTTATCTTGGCACTATATGTGGATGACCTGTTTCTTACAGGGGATGAGAATCCCATAGATGGGTG
>SNQJ01S0004276.1:32199-52277 GCA_010110895.2 Picea sitchensis
ATGAAGTTCATTCAATTTTAGCATTTAAACATAACAAATAATTTTGTAGCAACCAAGATCACAAGAAGAAACACCATGCACAAGAACACAAGAAGTATCCTGGGAAACCCTTCTCAACAAGGGAAGAAAACCCAACTAAAATCCTTGTTATATTTTTCAAGAGAAATACATTCACCACCAATGAAACCTAGCACACAGGAGGGTGCTCAAACCCTAGAAGACTAGCGCCCAAGAGAGGTGCACACTTTTCCCAAGAAGTTGTACTTGTTGAAATTTCCAAACTCACACAAAATATATGATTCCTCAATGGGGAATTTACCTTTACTTCTACTAGATTGAACCTGTCAACATAAGTGTCGATTGGCACAGCAAGGCTGACATCACTATCTTATAATATAATTAATATTAACCAAATTAATTATCTTTTACATTAATTACCAGTCACATTAAGGTGGGGCCAACCTATACCCTTTACATTACAATTAGGGTTACAGGTAGCTCTGACTCTTGAACAATATAGAAAGGGATATTATACACCCACTAGAGATCATCCACTAGGGGCACACCCATATGGATTTCCATATCTCTTGGCTCACTTCATTACATAGAAGAAACACTTCTTCACTAGTGCTCAACCAATAGGATCACACTCACCTATTCTTGTCCATAGGCACGTCCACTCAACATATATTCTTTCCCACTGCATTACACAAGAAAGTCATCTGCAGTTTCTCTTCAACTCTTCTTCTCAGAGGAGGCTAATACATCATCTTCATTTCTGTTCTCATGATGATGCACGCAACACTTTGGGATTTCACACGTTCAACTTGTTCTTAGCCATAGGCACATCCAACTCTGCAGATATCCTTTCTCATTGAGTTACACATGAGAATCATCTAGAGTTATTATCAACTCTCTGTAAGGAGGAGGCCATCCATACGTTCTTTCTCAGTCTCAGATAGGAACCACATGACCTTCTCAAAGGATTTCTCTTAGGTTTTCAAGCTGGAGAATGTTTCACATAGCTGCAATCATCAACACCTTGCACCTGCCTCCCATGGGTTTCCTTTTGAAGCTCCATCAAAGCAAAACGTGTGATTTGGTTGTCTTTGAATCCAAAATTCTATGATGATGGAAGAATGAAGTTGCCAACAAGATCATTGTAAATAATGAGACCTTCGGGTGGAATGAAGATTGAAGTTCGTGCCGAATACTTTTCATAGTTTTTCCAATTGATCAAATATTCAATGCTCAGAGTTTTAGTGTTCATAACCTGATCCGAATTTATTTTTGGAACGAAATGAAAGTAGAGAAATTACCATGAAATACTCCTGAAAATTGCGAGAAATATAAAAATACTTGATTTCTAATTAATGAAAGAATTGTAAATAGACTGTAAAAATAAAGAGTGCAAGACTTACTAGAATGGTGGCAGCTTTATCTATGAGAAGAGATGTTACAGATACTCTCATTCACCAGAAGATGATTAAAATGAGGCTTTGAAGGCCTTTTTATGATAAATAGGAATGCCAAAACCCTAGACATCAAAAAACCTAACCCTAGGAGATGAAACGCCAAAAGTCATGTGGGCCCCATTTGGGTAGGTTAGTACATTAATTTCCTGGGTTCATAACTTTTTCATACGATCTCCATTTTAGGTGCATGATAGCCAGTTGGAAAGGTCTTTTCGATAAATACACATTATGCTGTCAAACTCTGAATCTGTCTACAGTTTGATTGTGGCGAGCCA
This sequence comes from Picea sitchensis, assembly GCA_010110895.2. Taxonomy (NCBI): domain Eukaryota; kingdom Viridiplantae; phylum Streptophyta; class Pinopsida; order Pinales; family Pinaceae; genus Picea; species Picea sitchensis. The sequence continues at coordinate 33,950 of SNQJ01S0004276.1, forward strand.
AAAAAAACACTATTTAGGGCCCCAAAACGATCCTGGAAGTACAACAAGATGTGATGACATAAAAACATACAAAATAAGCCAGTTGGATTAGGTGGGAGGCCACCAGTATCCACCTGGAAGATGTCTAGGGCTTCATACAACCTCAGAAGTATAGAAACCACAATTACAAAGAAGTGCAGAAGAACATGCTGCACTAACAATTGATAAGAGGAGCCAGTTGGAACAGGTGGGTGGCCACCAATATCCATCTGGATCAATCCTCCCCCCTTAGGAAGAAATGGTATCCATTGCATTGAGTTCCCAAGGAAGAGGGGAAAATATTTTCTGAATCTGAAGCTTGGTGAGCTGCATGCCTTGTTGGAGAAGTTGTGCTTCTTGTCTTGTGGAAGACTATCAAAAACCTATTGCTGGGGGGGTTGAATATATTCCACCAACCTGTTGTATCTGGGTTGGATGGGGCATTGTGTAGGCACCATTGTAGGTTAAGGAAAAATATCTGCTATCTCTTCGACAATCTGTTTTTGCTGGATAGAAGGTGTTGAGGCTGCAGTGGTTGTAGTGGTCTTATGTACATCCTTTTAACAAAATGTGAAGAGGATGAATTTCAGAGTATGAGATATTACCTTGCAGTGATGTTTTGGTGGAGAAATAGTCATAACTACCTCTGTTATCCTATAGAGATGACCTCCCAGAGTAATAATGACACTACGAGGTCTAGATTCATAGACAACATGACGTTTCCACATATATGGTTGGCCCAAAATAATATCACTGAAATCAAGAGGGGAAATATCACACACTACCTCATCCTTGAAGGGATGGATGCCATAGGACATGAGACACTGCTGGCTGACGCAAAGATCTTGTCCTTGGTGAAGCCACCCAATGTTTTTTGGTTGCAGGTGTGATGTTGTCGACAACCCCAATTGTTTGATGACCTTAGCTGATATGAGGCTCTTCTGGCTACCGTTATCAACAATGAAATGAAATGGGGTCCCCTTCACCCACATCTGTGAATGGAAGAGGAGCTCCCCCTCTTCAGGATATACTGTCTCTTCTAGATGAATTGTTGTGGTTCTGAAAGTAGCATTGGGGTTTGCATCGATGATCTGTCTGTTTTCAATATTGTTTGGATTGGATTTTGAATGAGGGTTCGGCTCCGTGTCTTTGACCTCGACCACCAATGACTGTTTCAAGTGACATTCATCAGTGTTATGCCAGGGGCATTTTTGGAAGTCACACCACTTCCCAGTTTCATTCTTCTTCTTTAATTTACCCTTTTTGTCCTCTGTCTTGGACCGATTGTCTAGAGGTTGTTGGTTAGGGCCATCTTTACCGTTCTTTGGTTTTTGCATATTTGCAGACCCGAATTCCCATTTTTTCTGGTGCCTAAATTTCTGCTCAATTTTGAAAACATATCGATAGGTATCTCCCAATGATGAGATGATGTTTAGGAAATCCATTTCGGTTTGGATGTACCTATGCAGAGCCCCACCGTATTTCAGAACTAGATGATTCTCAGAGTCTTTGATACTCATCTTGGTGCGCAAGGTATGGAAAGTATTTGTGAACTCCAACACTTTTTTTCTCTTCTCTTGCCGCAATGTGGTCCATCTCATGTACTGTTCCTCATAGTTATCAACAAGATAGTACTTTTCTTTGACCACATCCAGAAAAAAATCCCAAGTGGGATGGACCCCATATATTGCAGATTCCTCTGTGGAACTTTTCTCCCAATAAGTTTCCCACCAATGTTTGACATGGGGGAGATCCTTGAGGAGTGCAAAGGTGATATTTTCCCTGTCGAATTTTTTTTGAATAGATAAATAACCTTCTAATAGATTTAACCATTTTTCTAAGGCATTCGCATCTATCTGACCTTCAAATATGGGGATATAAAAATTAACTTGTACCTTGAAGGGAGAGGTTCCTCCAAAATGGCTTCTTGATGAAGATGCACATGTTTCTATCGACATACATTGAAGAATGTGTGAAAAATTCTCCATCATTTCGTCCCTCTGTCGCCCGAGAGCTTGCTCAAGCAACAAGTTAATAGAATCTTCTGCTTCATCGTCTTTCTTTTCTGCCGCAATAGAGGGTTTCTTGTGTGTGCAAGATTGATTATCCTCAAGAGAGACAAACTCGAGCCCCAATTGGCTATAGTCGGACCTCGTTGGGGACATGCACTGAAAAACGATCAAGAGCAACCTACTCCGATACCACTGATCCAGATTTATTTTCGGAAAGAAATGAAAGCAGAGAAATAACCATGAAATACTCTTGAAAATTCCCAGAAACAAAGAAATACAACAATACTTGATTTCTAATTAATGAAATAATTGTAAAGAGACTGTAAAAATACAGAGTGCAAGACTTGATAGAATGGTGGCAGCTTTATCTCTAGGAAGAGATGTGACGGCTATGCTAATTCGCTAGAAGATGATTAAAATGAGGCTTTGAAGGCATTTTTATGATAAACAGGAATGCCAAAACCATAGACATCCAAAAACCTAATCCTAGGATATGAAACGCCAAAATTCATGTGGGCCCCGTTTGGGTAAGTTAGTACATTAAATTCCCAGGATCGTAACATTTTCATACGATCTCCATTTTAGGTGTGTGATATCCCATTGGAAAGTTTTTTTCAAGAAATATGCATTACACCATCAAAATCTGACTCTGTCTACAGTTTCACTGCGACGAGCCAAAAAAACAGTGTGTAGGGCCCCAAAATGGCCCTGGAAGTACAACAAGATGTGCTTACATGAAGACATGCAAAATAAGCCAGTTGGATTAGGTGGGAGGCCACCAGTATCCACCTGGAAGATGTGTAGGGCTTCAGACAACCCCAAAAGTGTAGAACCCACAATTGCAAAGAAGTACAGAAGAACGTGCTGTACTAGCAACTGACAAGAGGAGCCAGTTGGAACAGGTGGGTGGCCACCAATATCCACTTGGATCATAACCTCTATCGGTTGTGGTTTGGCCTTATAAGCAACACTTTGGGGTTGAGACTTTTTTCCCTGGAAAATTAGTCTATTCCTTGCTAGCCAAATCTTCGAGCAAACAAATTTGGGAAGGGATTTCCACAGTCTTTTGAAAATTGGTTTTCCATGGAAGGAGCCTTGGTAATATCTTTCCCAATTTCCCAAGAAAGGATTTAAATTCGAGGGCCACCTTATTTGGTAGTTCAATTATCTGTAGATATAATCCCAAACTATTATAGAGAAGGAGCATTCCCAAAAGAGGTGTTGAATTGTGTCCTGGTTCCTTAGGAAAAGAGCACATGTGAAAGGTCCATGGAAACCTCTTTTCATCAAGTTTTCTCCCATTAATATTTTCCCATGATCTAGAGACCAAATGAAGATGTTATTTTTGGCAGAGCGTCTGGACTCTAGATATTTTAAAACTTATCTAAAAAGTGAAGGGCCCTTGAGATAGAAAGGATAGTTTTGTATCCTTCTTTTACTGAGTACCCATCTGCTCCCCATACTTGACTGTCATGAAGATCTCAGAGTAAAGGGGACTCTCCTTTAAGAAGATATATCAACAATTGAGCTTGATTCTGTAGATGAACGAGGGTGTCCCCTAGGATCCAAGCCTTCTAGGTTCCATGTTCATTCGAGGAAGAAATATCGAAAAGAGTGAGCTTTTGTTCTAAAATCATCCATGTTTTAAGATTGGCGATCTCTTCTGCTCAAGATGTGAGATAAGTTCCCAAAATCGAATCTTGCCAGATCCTGATCATTTTTCCATTTTTAGGGATCCATGAAAGGTGGTCTTTAAATAAGGGGATTGAGGCTCGTAATGGTTTCTATATTTGTGAGCCAGGTTGAGTTTCTGGGATATAATCCATACATCTTTTCCTGACAACCAACTTGTATTTTTTTATTATGGATGTTTTCCACCATTCCTTTTGACCCAAAATGATTTTCCAGAGTAGCTTGGCTCCGATATCTTGGTAAATTGGATGTTCGATAGTCCGGGGGTGTGGTGGTGTTCAACAACAAAAACCTCCAAAGTCCCTAATCCCTAGAGTAAATCTAGATCATTCGTGTTTGAGGACATGTGTATGCAAATCAACCGATTCGATAGTTCGGTGTTCGGGAGATTTGGAGTGAAGTGCGGAGAAGTATTCTGAAGCTCCAAAGTTCCGAAGTCCTGAAGTCGAGAGGCACTGGAGTGATGTGGCCTAATGAAGTCACCTGGGGTGACGTGGACACACTTGTTGCTCACCACGTGTCACATTGTTTCATGTTTTTCAAAGACCATTCATGCCAGTTATTATATGACACGTGTCACCCATTAGATAGGGACACATGTTTGTGCCTTATTTTCTGCCATGTGGCAGTAGATCTCGTAGTCCAGAGACTTGGTACTCTAGAGGATTCAAGACATAGGTATTTTGGGTCGAGAACTCTCGAAGGCCGGAGTTAATCTCCACCATTGATCAAGAGGTGATACGTGGAGGAAGGAGAGGACCTATAGTATTTCAACACTCCAGGATATTTGTGGAGAGGCACACTTGGGAAATCCCTGAAACCTAAATTCACGAAGGAAATACTAACCATTGATCGGGACATGATACGTGGCAACAGATCATGCAGTCCGAAGACTTGGCACTCAAGAAGATTTGAGAGTGTGGACAGTCCAGAACTCCCAAAGCCAGAGTCCCAGAGCTCTTGTTGACCATCGATCTCAACCCTCGATTGATTTAAACCACATGATCTTCGATATAGTAATTATAACATAGAAAGTGCCAGGAAGGATTTGGCCCGCGATTTTGAGCCGTGGTCACCCGGGGAAGTAGTTTGAAGGGAGTGCCTATGTAGAATTAAATTCTGTATCAGCTAGGGGATAACATGGAAGTGTTATATGATGCATATTAATACACATATTTTCTTCATGAATTGAGAAGAAAAAGGATCGGTAACATTGTTTCGAAAATTTTGTTTATCATATGCTTAATTCTAACAAAATGGTCACTTACACATTTTGCAGAATTAAGGGGTTTAAACACATCAGTTCAAAATGTGTATTCAAGAAATGGAAGAAGAAGAGGGAGCTTCCAACCATGATAAAGAGGCCAAGGGATAGAATATCAGATTTGTTAATGCAAAGACACAATCTAATGGACACAAGGGAAGAGGGGATCAAGAAATATTGATAGAAACTGTAAGAAGCCTGAAAATAGAAGTGCAGAGCTACAAAGTAGACAATGAAATAATGATGAGAGAACAAAGTCATATAAATGATCGAGTGATGCAGAGCTTAAATCAGTTGCAGAGGAAAACAAAGAGGGAATCAAAATCAAAACAAGAGGAAGAAGGCATGTATCATGAAATAAGAGATGATCATGGAAGAGATGATTATTCAAGAAGTGTTAGCGGAACTCATAGACATCACTCGCCTCCCTACTAAGCAAGGAAGTTTTATGCATCTGAAGATTCCATAAGTAGTCCAGAGGTGTATCCTGTTAGGCACCAAAGAAGAATACATGAATTAGACAGTTTGCAGGGAGAGTTGAGGAAGCTCAAGCCACCATCCTTTGATGGTGAAAGAGAAAGGGAAGATGATGCTGAGGCATGGTTTCTTGGACTCAAGAGATATTTTCAATTGCATAACTATTCATCAAACCTAGAAGCTAGGATTTCTACCTACCATTTACATGGGAAAGCCACAATGTGGTGGGATCAACTGAAGCAATTTGAACATATTAGTGAGAAGAGGATCACTTGGAAGAAGTTCAAGAAGTACTTCCAGAAGGAGTACCTCTTAGAGAATTTCTATGACAAGAAAATGAAGGAGTTCTTTGAACTCAGGTTGAGAAGCATGACTATGGAAGAATATGAGAAGAAGTTCTTGGGGTTGTTAAAGTATGCTGGGTTCATTAATGATGAGAAGGTAAAAATAACGAGATTTCTAAGTGGACCACTAGCCTTTTATAAAGAAAATATTAGGTATGATGAGCCCAAGACCTTGACTGAGGCCATCCGGAAGGCTAAATACCTATATGAGCAAGGCCATGGAAGAGAATCCCTGCAAAAATATTGGAAGGATAAGAATAAGGAGACGTCTGATCAGAGGAGGAAACGATTCAAACCTCCCTTCAATAGGAATGAGCCTAATAGAAATCATCAAGATCAATATGCTAAGGGTGAATCCCAGAGAAGAAATGGGAAGTGATAACCATTGATTTCATAACTAAATTACCTAGGACAACAAAACAACATGATTCAATCATGGTAGTGGTTGACAAATTAACAAAGGCTACTCATTTTGTTCTTGTAAAAACAACACATACATCGACTAATATTGTAGAGGTTTACATGAGGGAGATTTCTAGGTTGCATGTGATACCTAGGACAATTGTCTTGGACAAAGATACAAATTTTACCTCCAATTTATGGAGGGGATTATTTAAAGGATTTGGTGCAAATCTAAACTTTAGCACAACATACCATCCACAGTCAGATGGGAAAACAGATAGGGTCAGCTAAGTAATTGAAGATATGTTGCGAATGTATGTGATGGATAATCCGCCTAAGTGGGAAGATTACTTACACTTGGTTGAGTTTGCATACAATAATGGGTATCAAGCTTCATTGAGAATGAGCCCATTTGAAACCTTGTATGGTAGGAAATGAAATACTCCAATGAGCTGGGACAATGCAACATATAGAGTGGTACTTGGGCCAGAGTTTCTCAAGGATATGGAAGACCACATGGTTAAGATCAAGCAGAATTTAAAGGCAACTCAGGATAGATAGAAAGTTTATGCAGATAAGAAAATGACAGCTAGAGAATTTAAAGTAGGGGAGCATGTACTTCTAAAAGTGAATCCCAAGAAAATATCTTTGAAATTGGGTAGTTGTACAAAGATGGCAACCAAATTTTGTGGTCCATTTGAAATATTGGACAGAATAAGGCCAGTTGCATACATGTTTGCATTGCTTGCTTCCACGAATGTGCATAATGTATTTCGTGTCTCTTTGCTAAAGAAATATGTACATGATCCTAACCATGTTATTGATTGGCATTTGATTCAGGTAGAGACAGAGGGAGAATTTCAGGTCCAGCCAGTGCGGGTATTGGACAAAATGCTCTAGAATCGAGTTATAGAGCTGGTAAAAGTTCAGTGGAACTGCTACTGTCCTGAAGATGCTTCCTGGGAGCATGAACATGCCATGCGGGCAGATTACCCACAACTTTTTGAATAAATTTTGAGATTTTGATCTCTATTTTGTATATGCATTGAGGACAGTGCCAAAATAAGGGGGAGGGGATGTAACACCCCAGGTTTTGAGACCCATATTAAATAATGTATTTTGTTAATTGTCAAGAGGCTAGAGGGCCCAAACAATTAAAAGAGGCCAGTGTGCCTAAGAAATTTAATGTTTTGATCATTATTAATAATAAACACATCGCTGGCTACTAGACAAACAAGGACTAGAGTTATAGGGGGATATGATTCCACAAGAGAGGGGGATTGAGGGGATAAATGTTTATTTCCTATTTTAATTATCATTTTGTCTAAGGGAGTGGACCAATTACGTGAGCTTCTTGGGGAAGGCTAGGAGGTTCTTGATTCCCCATGGAATACTTAAACCTTCCCTTGGTCTGTTGGGGAATTCACTCGGTTTTTTTCTCTCGTTCACTTGCTCACTGGTTATTTGGTTCACTCACTTACTCACCCGTTCATTCATTACATTCTTACCTATCACTCATTCATCCTTCATCATCCATGTCTTGGCTTGGGGAGAGGGAAACGAACTGCCAAAGAGTAGCCATGGTATTGTTGGCTGTAGTGGTCACTGGTATAATCTAGCCATGACTTGAGGCCTACATGTCTGAGATGCATTGGCCTGTGTCCAACTTTGTTCACAATTGTGAGTCCTAAGAGTTCCAACATGGAGATTCTGGACTAGTTGCACTGGAGCCCTCGAAGGAGAAGGACTGCTTGAGGGGCTGCATGGTAGAGAAAGGTGGGGGTACATTCTCTTGGGTGTGAAAGATGGGTAGAAGAGAGCTGGGTACTTGGATTGTTGTGAGTGCTCGAAAATCTTGTGAGAGAGTGATTGCTGACCGGTTTAGGAAGCCAAGTAACACTCTGGAACCATCCTTGTGGATTCATAGCCCTTTGCTCGAGGGTGACACCGCTGTTGAGATTTGGAACCATAGTGTCTATGGTTGGTTGGAACGTCCTTGGTCTGCAACCAATTGGTGTCTTTTTTTATAAAGATAAGTGCTCTCTGATTTGGTATTATTTACCTATATATGATTGTATTCCGCTATGTATTGATTTATCGTTTAGTTAAATATTTAGAATATGCATGCTTGCTGATTATTGTTGTACATGTCGTTAGATATTTTCTTTTATGCATCCTTATTAAATTAAAAAGGTATCAGTAAGAGAAATAAGTCCAAGGGTGGGCTTGAAGGTAGCGTACCCTGACCTGTGGGTGGAGGGGTATGTTATAGCGTGGCATGACAAGGCAAGGCAATGTATGGGATGACATGACATGGAATGACAAGGAATGTTATGGAAAGACAATGCAAGACATGGCATGGAAAGGCATGACATGGCATGGAAAGGCAAGGCAAGGCATGGCATGGCTGTAATGTACCTCCAATTAAAAAAATACTTGAATATTTTAATTTTGGTTATTTATAATTGGAGAATTTTTTGAGAAAAGACTTAAGTTAAATTTATATCATCATAAAAATTGATGATGAGAAATATTTTTGTAAATATTATTTTTAATTTATTTTATTTAACTTGAGACAAACTAATTAGAGAATCTAGTTACAAAAGAGTAATTCATTATTCCATGTGAGAGTGAAAAGGAATAGAAACCACCAGATTAAATATTGTCGATGAGGCAAGTGTAAACCTACTCCCAAAGATATGGTATGTGAGGGAACAAATTAGAACAAAGCTATACCAAGAAGATTCCCTAGGGTTAGGGATGAGGCTAACTTGAAAGAAAATACCTAGGCAAGCTATATTCATTCTTCTTGGTAACACAAGAGGAGAGACAAGTATAGAGGAGGCAAGACACTGTCGAGTACTTGTGAGAAGGATTTGAGCTTGATGGTTATGAGAAATAGTCAAGTTTTGGTTTATCTAGAGAAGGTTATTGAAATTTTTAGTCCCCGTGGAATAATGAATTAGGCTTGGGGTTGATAGGAGTGTGTAACTTGGATGTTCTAGTATATGGTTGGGAGGAATTAGATTCTCTCCTCAATTTATCCTTTGTTTTAAAACATATTAGGATATGTTTTCATTACTTGTATTTTGTTTAAATTTCTATTGTTATTAAATATGAATTGTTACAACAATGTATAGATGAAGAGATTCATTATGGTTATAAAGAAAGAGAAAAAATGTGCTTTATCTACTTATATTATTTGTTGATAGTAGTTAACTAATTTTAGTAGAATGTTTTGTTTTATAGAAAATAATGTTGTGGGTGGAAAATGCAGTAAACTAGTGAACTCTATCAACTAATATTTATAAGGAGCATACACTTATGATAAAACGTAGAAAATATTTGTGTACATTCTTTTCTGGTTTGCAAGCAAAGTATATTGTGTTGTAGTTGATTGAATACAAATAGAGATATTTCTTTTGATATAAAATGCAATGCCCAATAATGTTGCAGAAATACAAAACAAAGAGAGGAAACACTTGTTTTCAAGTTAAACCAGAGCCATTAATATTGGCAGTTTACATATTTACAAATTTTGATATCGTAGAATATGGGTTAGAGATAAAAATATTCTTGAAAACAAAATCATGAAACCCTATCTGGTTAATCTTTATTTTGAAATAGATATAAGTATATATGCATAGATAAACCAAGACAAATAAATAGAATAATTATTGGGTTTTCAAAGCTATAACACATTGAGTTTACAAACAAGAATACTACTTTCATTTAATCCAAAAGGAAAAATCAAGATTCCCCTGAATGTCACAAGAAAATTACTAAGTTGTAACCCTAATTACAAAAACTAAGAGAATCCAACTGTGGGAAAATATATAATCAATGGTAAGTAGAAATGTGGTGGTAAATAGAGTATCTATGAATCCAATGACCTCATTGAAGAAGATATGGAAAATATTGAAAATAACAATAGATAATGCAAAACCCTAGAACCCTTTCATGTAGAAGGGAACAAAGTTAATTCATTTATACAATCAAACAATTTATGTTTAAGCCTTAACAAATTTGTTATAGACTCGAGAGAACAAAAATTCCCCTGTGATAGAAAGACAAACCAAGTTCATATTTGTACAGAAGTACTCATGGATTGCAGAGGAGAAGTACACATCATTATATCTGAAACTCGGTTTGGTTTGACCTCATAGTTCTGGGTACCTCTTCACTTCATGAACGTGCTTATTGTTCACTTGGGAACGAGTTGTAGTACCTGGGTAAGTCTGATGCCCAGTAATATCATGGTTGTGCTCAGGAGGTTGTTGACCCCTACAACGAAGCTGTAACAACCCTCCATTGTACAAACCAAGTAAGTAGATATTATGAGTTAGCATATTATTTTTTTTTTGTTTTCTTTTAAATTTAACAAGTTAGAAATTTACTGCTACGACAATTATGTAAATGATGCAAGATCATCTCTCCCACTCAACATCCAAGTCAAAAACCACCACAACACCCATTAAACTGGTTTGGAATCCAAGGAAGGCATGATATTTAGTTTGAATCCATTGTAATTAAATATCCCTTGAGATCAAAGGATAAAACCGTTGTATACGCCAGGAAGGATGTAAAAGCATCTTTAATGATTGTAAGTTGTATATATTTGAGCATCGACTCATATACGAATTTGTAAATATGCAATTAATGTGATAGCTTAGTGATAGGAATGCATTAAAAAGATGTAAAAGCACTAGAATTCTCTTAGAGAAAAAGGCTCGAGTAGCCAAGATTGTATAAGTCATTGTGATCTATGCTGTATGATCATTTTTTTTGAAAGAGAAGATAAGAGAATAGAAATGCTCTCAAATCCTAAGAGGAGACTGTAATCTTGTTTTGTACTTTTTGAAACTAAATAGATACTGTGTTGCTTTATTTATACGTCCGTTTGTTTGTCTGTTCTACGAATGAGTTTATGATTTTGTTTTAAGTTTCAAATGTTTCTCTTTTGGAAGTCACAGTGCAAAGTGTGCACAAAGCCAATGCAATGTGTGTAGAGGCCATTGGATTTTAAGGATTAGAGCTCATAAGGGATAATGCAATTCTGCACAGAGTAAGCGAAAGGAGTGCACAGATGGACCTTCAAAGTCCAAAAGCTCAGGAGGGAAGCACAAGTGTGCGTCGGAGTTCACTTCTTAGAAGTGACAAATCTTAGGAGAGAACACGACATGCGAAGTTCCCAGGTAGAGCTTAGAGAATTATTATAAATCCTTTGCTAAGGAATTGACGATCCATATTAATTTATTGGGCCCCGAACTACCCATGAACCGTCGATTGCACCCAAAAATATCAGTCGTATATCAGTAGTCTAGTGTGAGCATAGATATCCGAGTCATTTGGTGATTCGACACTCTAGGTATATTTGGTCATCATTATTTGGAGTGGAAGAACCCCAAAGCCCTGAGTCCCAAAGTGAATATCCACTGTAGATCGTGGAGGAAGGAAAATCCCCACCAACTATCATATTTGGACTTTTGAAAAGGGAGAGAAAGTGGAAGGATAGGGTGATAACCCACAACTGTCGGTCAACCTCGCTTTATGACCAGGTTCGACTTGTATAGTCTCCGACGCATTGGAGTGAATTCTCCTAGATCTTCAAAGTTTCAGAGCGCCAAAGTGAGCACATTTTCGGCTAGCATTTGGTTATAGCCTGTGGTCACGTGCACAAATCCACCGAAGGAAAGGGACCCTCGCAAAACTGAATTTTTACGCCAAGTTTCTAAAGGGACTGAGGTAAAGAAACCTAGGGGTTCTACAGGGACTCGATATACATTTTGGATCATGTTAGATTTGATCCTAGACTGGGAGGTTGCACCATCCAGTGGGCTTGTGTTGCATCAGTAAACAAGGGCATTAAATTTACATGAACAACATATATAAGCAAAGGCATAATTTTTGCATGAACAACATATATGTAACCCTCCCTTAAATTTGGAGTACGAATGAACAATTAGAGTGATAATTCCTAAAAACCAGTGTAGGTATTGTTGGTCAAAACTCATGTAGCTTAAGGTGGATCACTATTTGCATGGTTTCATATTTGGAAACAAACTAAGAAAAATCAGCCTATATATACCATCCAATCAGGTAAGAGAACTCACATTCAACAACAATATTATACAATCTTCCAACTAGAAGTAATTCATTCTATTAAAACTAATATTGATAGTTTAGTCATCAAAGTAGGATGAGATACCAATATTTTTTTTTTTACTTTTAACACCTACCGACCTTGCATGGATACAAGATGAATTTTTTTATTTTTATATAAACAATTTCTTACAATACAATATGAAAAATTTATCCTTCGGTTAAGTAATACGAAGAATAAATTTAAAAACTATTAGAAGAGAATTTAATCTTAGAGCGAGTTAACTGAGATTGTGCACAATGATTTAAGAAGAAAGATCTAGTTGTTACAACGTAACAATGTTACTGAGTTAATCATTAAAATGTTACAATTAAGGTCAATACTATCCTGGTTCATTCAAATGATGGAATTGAGCGTGTCTAAACAATACATTTATTTACATATCAATACATATATGAAATTAGTAGGCACAAGTGTCCTGATATTATATACAAGCTGAAACATATTTGATTCAATATTAAATCCAATATATTTGATTCAATATTAAATCCAATATATTTGAAGTCTAACATGCGTCCCTCCTGTTCCACTTCGCAAATCCAAGGACTTCACCGGTACCTCCCAACCAATGCTAGGGGTACTCTTCTTCCTCCTTATCCCCCCGAGATGCAAATGGGCCACACACAAAAACCATAAATCAATAGCAACCAGAACTTTCCTTGCAAGGAAGAGATTCCACACTCTACAAGTCTTGGAATCCCAACTCTCACAAGTAAAATTTACTCAAGAAAAATTTTGGCAGCATAACAATATTGACCAAAATTGAGCCCTTTTCACTTCTCCTCCGTTTCTTTTATAGAATTATTTTTCAAAGACACTTGTCCCCATGCCCAACTAAATCATTTTTAATAATTAAATTAAATTATTATTCACCCAACACATGTGTCACACTCTCCCAAGGTTGCACAAGTAATTCCTCTTTTTATTTTATTTAAAAATCCATTTTCCCTCACATTCCCCAATGTGTCCCTATTTTTTCTCTTAGATGTCTCTTAATTCCCCAAATTCCCATTTAATGAGTGTTCCCTAACTATATCTTAGTTTGATTTGGTTTACGAGTCTTCTTTTAGTTAGACTTAGTGGTAGATTCACTCAAGATACCATTCTATGACTACACCTATTCTCTCATGTTTTAATTTCTTTTTATTAAAAAAAACCCTTTTATTATTTTCATGCAAACATGTGCAATTTTCCCAATCTTTAAATTTTTATTCCTTCTTTTACTAGAGTTTGATTTTATCTCAAATATTTTGACTTATTTAATATTTTATTTAGTCCCTTATTTAAATTTATACTTAGACTTAGTCTTAGACTCTTGTTAGGCTTCTAAGTTTATAATTTGCTGACTAATTAAATTTTATTCTAACAAGGTCTAAACAATTCATTATTTTCTAGGACACCTAGATTTATTGACCCACATTTTATTGCATGACGTGCCTTTTAAGACACACCTTCATGCTCTAWGGGTGCCACTCGCCTTTGACTAGTTTTGAAATTTTGTCCGACACTTGTAGTCAACACTCTACTTGGTCGACCTTGTGARAGATTGAGGGCTTCTAAGGAACAAAAAATCAACCTTATTGCATGCCCCTTATATTTCCTCGTGAGCAACTATCTCAGTATGCCCTCACGACATCGTGTACCTCTCAAACTAGGTAATCGTTAACCTACAGTTCAGGTCATGTTGAGAGTGCTAGTAGGCTATGACATGGATTCTACCACACCTCTCTCTCAAATGTCGGGTTTATGTGCATGACCCCTTTACTCCTTATGTGGGTCGGATTGGAAAGTTTCATTAGGCCTGCATCCACTGAAAAAGAATAGTCTCAATAGTCCATATACATAAATAATAATGTAATCAATCATATATCATATGTGCATAAAATGAAATACTCAAACAAAATGAAATCCACTCCCTGAATCAATCCAGAGTCCAAGGGAACTGTTGATACTATCTTCTCATCAACCTATCATGTATCCTTACATACTCAATGAAACTCATCAATAATATCTATCAATACATATACATCTGAAAGTAACAATAAATCACAATATATCATCATCATATATAACTCATAATCGAGACATAATCATAATGTACCATATCTGGATCACTTGCATGCAAGTGTCCTCAAAGAATAAGTCAATAAAAGTGTGATAAGTAGAACAAGATGTTACATACACCCCCTCTTGTTTTAAACTTCATCCCAAAGTTTATACATTCTATAAATGCAAGTAAAATGTATTTGACATAGATATACATATCTAATCTATAAAATAAATAAAGAAACTATTGACACATCTCAACTACGTCCTCCCATGTACCTGAGTATGGACTATAGTTGTCCAACTATACATTGACATGATCGACTATTCGACGTCATAGCTATCGAGTGTGATGGTATAGAATGCATATTGGCTTCGCCATGAGAGCACCCTCATCTGAAACTTGAAAAGAACTCATGTCAATAACATGTGACGAATCTCTAATATATTTTCGTAAAATAGACACATGAAATAAATCATGGATACCGATCAAAGAATTAGGCAAGGCTAGTCGGTAAGACATGAGTCCTTTATTTTCCATAACTTCGAAAGGTCCTAGAAACCTAGGAGATAATTTAGCATCCTTTCCAAACTTGATCGAACTCTTATGTGGTTTTACTAGCAAGAAAACTTTATTGCCAACCTCATAACTACAGTCAATGTGATGCACATCAACATAACTCTTTTGTCAATCTTGCACTTCTTTAATCCTTTATCTTATAGATTGCATCCATTCTTCCATTCCTTGGATCACATTTGGTCCCACCAGGACCCTATCCTCAAGTCGATCCCAATTCAATGGCGTCTGACACAGTCGCCTATAAAGAAACTCAAATGGTGCCACCTTAATCGTACTCTGTTAACTGTTGGTGTATGCAAACTCTACCAATGGAAATAAGTATTTCCAATGTTTTTGTTGATCCATCACATACATACGCAACATATCCTCTAAAATATGATTCGTCCTTTCAGTTTTTCCATCTGTCTCGGGGTGATATGTTATGCTAAAATTCAATTGCGTTGCTAAGGCCTCTTGGAAAATAGTCCAAAATCATCCAGTAAACAATGATATTCGATCGTATATGATTCTTCTTGGTACATCATGTAACCTAACAATATCGCTAACAAATAATCTAGCTACTTTTGGCACCTGATACATCATACACACTGGAATAAAGTGTGCACTCTTCGTCAGAGTGTCAACTACCACAAAAATTGAATCGTGTCTCCTTGCTGTCAGTGGAAATCTGACAATAAAATCCATCGAAATGACCTCCCATTTCGATTCAGGAATAATGTGTGGCTGTAATAATCCTACTGGATGTGTATGTTCATCCTTCACTTGCTGAAATTATAGAGATCTTTCCACATAACTAACTATGTCTGCTTTCATTCATTTCCAGAAGAATAAAGGCTTAAGGCATGCCTTCATCTTTGTGACTCCCGGATGAGCCATGTAAGCTGATCAATGAGATTCTCTTAAGATCAAACTTCTTAATTCATTGTTAGGCGGTATGTAAATTTTGTCATTATATCTCAACAATCCGTTGTTGTCCATTGAATAACCTTCAAACGTCGATACCATCATGGTATCTTGTCTAGTATTAGCATTAACTTCATTGTACCAATCATCGTCAATTTGTAGAGCTAGAATATTTTCTCATATATTCATCTTAAGAGGTATTACTGAGAATATGCATGGTCTCTAAATCAATGCATATGCTACTCTATTTACCGTTCCTTTAATGTAAGTAATCTCGAAATCATATTTGCTAAGTAGTTTTGACCAATTTATTTGTTGTTCATTCAGGTCACCTTGAGTAAAAATATTCTGCAATCCACAATGATCTGTCTTTAATTCAAATTTTCATCCAATAAGATAATGTCTCCAAACTATCAAGGCATATTCAATCACTAATAACTCCAAATCATGCGTTGCATAGTTTTCTTCATTCCTTCTTAATTTCCTAGAAATGTAAGGGATCACTCGACCGTCTTGCATCAAAACTCCACCTAAACCTTCCTTGTATGTGTCCATGCATACCAAGAATTATTTGTCCTATTGGCAGTGTCATTAATATATCTTTAAGCTTTTGAAATGATTCCACACATTTCTCTGTCCATACAAATTTCTTGTTTTTCTTCTGCAATTCCATGATTGGATTTGCTATCTTCGAAAAACCTTTGATGAATCGTCGATAATATCCTACTAAACCCATAAATCTATATACTTCTTGTACATTCATCGGAGCTGGCTATTCCATAATAGCCTCTACTTACAATGGACCCACAATGATACTTTCTCCATATATGATATGTCCCAAGTAATGAATCTTTGATTGGTAAAAAAACTATTTCGATAGCTTCCCATACAATTTGTTTTCTCTTAGAAATTGTAGAACCAATATCAAGTGTTATTCATGCTCTTGTTTTGTCTGAGAATAAATTATTATGTCATCAATAAATACTTGAACAAACTTGTCCAGTTATTCATAGAATACCCCATTCACTAAACTCATAAATATGCCCGGGGAATTCGTCAATCCAAATGGTAAAATGACGAACTCATAGTGTCTGAATCTAATCTTAAATGCATTCTTAGGGTTATATTCCTCTTTGATCTGTAAATGGTGATATCTTGATCTCAAGTCAATCTTAGAAAAGAATTTTTTTCCTTTCATCTAATCAAATAAATAATCTATTCTTGGTAATGGATACTGGTTCTTGATCATAGCTTTGTTCAATTGTCGATAGTCAATACTAAGTCTCCATGATCCATCCTTCTTTCTAAAAAAAAATAATTGGCACACCCCACAATGATACAATTAGACGTATAAGTCCTAAGTCTAACAATTATTTTAGTTGCATTTTCAACTCCTACAATTTAGGCATTGACATCCTGTATGGAGTTCTTGCAATCGGCTTCGTTCCATTTTTAGGTCTGGTGTAAACTCCAATTCTCTTTTTGGTGGAAAACTTGGTAGTTCCTCCAGAAATACATCTAAAAAATCTGAAACTACCAGAATGTTTTCTAATGCTTCCACCTCACAATTTTCATTAAGTGCTAGGATGGCATATCACTTGCATCCCTTGCGCATACTTTTCTATAATTGTAGGGAATAAATAAATCTCAGTGAAACCCCTTGATTTCTTCCTACAATCATCCTACTCTGTCCTGAATCATCCATCAAACTTAACCTCTTTGTATTACCGTTAAGTATCGCATCATGCGATTCTAACCCATCCATGCCAATCACTATGTTAGAAGATCCTAAAATCGTGACATAAAGGTTTTCCTTCATTACAAAATCACCCAAGTTAATGCTGTAGTCCATAACCTTTTCTCCAACTTTATGTTTGGCACCCGATTCCATTTCTATGTATTTTAACTTGTCCTACTCGAATGCCTTTACCTTAATTCTCTTAAGCGCTGCACTAGAAATAAATCTCTCCGTAGCTCCTGGATCTATCAAAATACTAAAATTTTGATCAATGATCATACTTGATGTCTTAGGCATAGTGCACTGGTGCTCGGCCTGGCGATTGTTCACCCCTGCATGTATCCGGTGGGCCTTGCCCAAATATCCAACTGTAGTGGGGCCCGATGATCCAAACACTTTTGCCTTCTCAATTGAAAAATCTCCCTGGTAATGTGGCTCTCCACATGTCGTCTCCACATGTCCAACATCCATTCTTTGATATAGTGCTCCTGGTCCTCGAAGTAGAAGTTGCTGGCCTAGCAGTCAGTGATCTTGGTCTGTTCTGGTGAACATGCCTAAAATGTTGCTACTGTGGTGCTCTGTAGAGAGTCCTCTATTGAGGAGTATGTCGACATGGTGTAAAAAACATAGGTCTTCTGGGAATATCAGGGTGCCCAAAAGTCTATCTAGCTAGTGTCTAATGTTGCTGC
>SNQJ01S0004276.1:53702-69304 GCA_010110895.2 Picea sitchensis
AAGGCTCGAGCAACCAAGATTGCATAAGTCATTGTAATCTATGATGTAAGATAGTTTTTTTTTTGAAAAAGAAGAGAAGAGAATAGAAATGCTCTCAAATCCTGAGAGGAGACTGTAAGATTTTTTTTTACTTTCTGAAACTAAATAGATACTTTGTTGTTGTATTTCTATGTCTGTGTGTTTATCTGTTCTATGAATGAGTTTATTATTATGTTTTAAGTTTCAAATGTTTCTCTTATGGAAGTCACAGTGCAAAGTATGCACATAGCCAATGTAATGTGTGCAGAGGCCATTAACTTCTAAGGATTAGAGATCAGAAGGGATAGTGCAAGTCTCTACAGAGTAAGTGCAAGGAGTGCATAGACAGACCTTAAAAGTAAAAAATATCAGGAGGGAAGCACAAATGTGTGCTGGAGTTAACTTCTTAGAAGTGACAAAACTCAAGAATGAAAGCGACGTGTGGAGTTCCCAGGGGGATCTCAGAGAATATTTAGAAATCCTTTGGTAAGGAATTGATGGTCCAAATTACTTGCTTGGGACCCAAGGTACCCATGAATCGTCGATTGCACCCAAAAACATCAACCTTAGATCGGTAGTCTAGTGCGAGCATAGATCTCCGAGTCATTCGGTGATTTGACACTTCAAGTAGATTTGGTCATCGTTGTTTGGAGTGGAAGAACCCCGAAGCCTAGATTCCCAAAGTGAATATCCATCGTAGATCATGGAGGGAGGAAAATCCGTGCTAGCCGTCAGATTTGGCCATTTGAAAAGGATGAGAAAGTGGAAGGATAGGGTGATAACCCATAAATTTCGGTCAACCTCTCTTTATGACCGAGTTTAGTCGGTATAGTCTTCGATGCATTGGAGTGAATTCTCCTGGAGCTTCAAAGTTCTGGAGAACTGAAGTGAGTGCCTTTTTATGTAGCATTTGGTTATAGCCTACGGTCACGTGCACAACTCCACCGGAGGAAAGGGACCCTTGTGAAACTGAATTTTCATGCCAAGTTGCTGAAGGGCCCAAGGTAAATAAACCCAAAGGTTCTATAGGGACATGAGAGCCATTTTGGCTCATGTTATATTTGATCCTAGATAGAGAGATCATGCCAGCCAGTGGGCTTGCATTGTGTTGGAACACATATATATTTCTAAACTTTAGACTTTAAATAGTTTTCATTCTCGTTTAAATAAAAACAATGCACACTTGATTCTCACCATTGATGAAGTCTTCCATTCAATCAAATGATCATAATATCTTAGAATTTATGGAGATGCCTACTCTTTAAAGAGTCAAATCACTAAAGAATACTTTGGAGTTTCATACTTCAGGCGTTTTAACATGCCTCACATTCGAAGTCATGATATGCGAAAAGCATTCAATCCTAGTCACCATATACACATATACCTCCCTAAGATTTAACACGTCACTGCGAGAAGCATCCCTTCATGAAAATGACAAAAGATCTAACTTGTAAATATACGAAATGAGAAGTCCTGAAATATTAAACCTTGGTTAATTAAACTAATCTCAATTAAGGGTAATTAATAGCTTCTCACACTTGGAATTTAGGTATTCACCATCCATCGCATTCTAAATTCATGAAACCCGAACTCTCGAAATGTCTTAAGAATTAAACAAAGTTAATTAAAGATTAAAGACAATTAACGTGTAATTAATCACTTCGTAGTTTTGAACATCGGGAATCATATATCAAGCTATTATCGGATACCCCAAGGTCCAAAGGTCCGAAAAGAGTTAAGGTTAAACATGATTGATTAACAGGTTAAAAATCATTTATCTCATGTTAAGTTTTCGTTGAATCATCATTCAGATAAATTCAAATTTTCATCTATGCTTTTCCCGATCACGAACCACCATCCATTAATGGAATTAATAACTGATCTAGGGAAAATGATTTCAAATAAGATCCCATATCATCACTAAAATATTTTCATTAAGGGAAGTAAACACATTATCATTGAAGGTATACACAAATTGATTCTCTTAAGGTGAAAAGGATATTTCATTCTGAATTCCATTCACATTTTTCACAGAGCAAGCTTAGCAAGATAATAAGTTTTGTGCATTTTATGTGATAGGTAACTCAGTGATGAGTTTACTACTATCATGGCTCTGTGAAAAATGGTTAAAGGGACTCATGAGAGCTCGAGCTAAAACAGAGATTTCCTCTCAGACACATCACCGAGAGATGTGGAGACCATAAAAACCTAGATGCAAGTATGTGATATCCTACAATATGAAATGGACAACTATCCAGAAGAGTCAGATAATGAGGGGATCGAAACTCAGGTAACGAAGCTCAAATACATTGCTCAATCATAGTTTCATAAGATAGCTACATGACCGAGTCATGCCGTATAACGAAATGATAGGCTGGGCCCTAGAGAACGTCAACATCGCGACCAAGACCATCTACAATTCATAGAAAGCTGCTGTTGGATATTTCCACCCAGAACACATACAGGTGATGTAAAAATTTCCCCGAACATTCAAACACAGTTATAATACCTCTTTATTAAAGGAATTCGATAAAGAAGAGTGCCCAAAAGGTGTAAAGAATTATCTTGACTTGATCAAAGATTGGTGGGCATGCCCTGAGAAATTCAGAGCAGAAACCCATGGCATATACACCACCTCATCATTAGACTCTCATATGATGTATGTGGCCATGATGCTCTGTAGAATTGTTGGGAGGGAAAACTCTACCCACTTCCTGTTATCATGGGTAGCGATCATGCACGAAGTTGCAGAGGTTTTTTCATTCAATTGGGCCAAGATATTATCAGACAATTTGGCCAAGGAAATCACCGAATATCAGACGTTGAAAGACAAAGGATGACCTGCCTTTTTTTACAGGTTGACATACCTTATGGATGTCATTTGTTTTATGACCCCTTTTCCTTTGATGGGCTGGAGCCGGACTCCGACCAGTGCCGATCCAATACATCTTTATCATTCAAATCTATGGGAAGATAAAGAGAAAGATTTCTTCTATGAAACCTGCAATTATGTGGTGGTGTCGATGCATGTTGGTATATATGGGTGCCCACCTCCCAGGATCTCTAACAAAATAGTGACCAACTTGGGGAAGATAACGGATTGGTATATTTAAGAGAATTTTTATTATATCAGGGTTTTTGGTTGTTTGGTTCCTCCATATGCCTTGCCAAAGTTTCTACCAGACTGATTGGTGTGCCATGAAGTAGCGCATCTGACTGTGCTTGGGGGAATCAACAAGGAACTGAAGGAAGTGCGGAAAAAGGTATGACCCACTTTTCCCTTGCAGTTTGGTATGTTTTCACTGTTATATTTCGGCCATTCGAAAGTAGAGGCCGCAGCCCTGGAGGAAATCAAACTTGTCAATATAGAATTTAAGAAACACGATCCTCAGAATATCGTGGGAAATCACATGGCCCTTTACAATTTGAAAATATATGTGCATGAATATTCTCCCCAGGATGATATATTCCAAGGAGACAGATCCTATCGGGAAGTTTTTTGCCGAGTCCAAACTCTAGCTCCAGATAAGTTGGTCGAATTCTATAATTTCCAAAGGCACCAAAGAAATGGCCTTCCTAAAGTCTTGCAGGGAGAAACCCCAACACCCCTAGCTACACAAAAAATTGAGGTCCAAAGTTTAGAAACAAGGAGCTCTAGTGGACATGATGCTCAAGAAAATTTGGAGAAGACTGAGGTTTTGACTCAAAAAGGAGCACCACATTGACAAATCCACCAAGTGATCAAGCTAAAGCTCAGACTGAGGCCTTGATAAGAAAGGGAGAAGAAAATCCACTGTCCACACTAGGAAAATCAACTACCGACACAGCCGGGAAACAACCATCCACCGATATAGACAACCTTGTCCAATCTATGACACCCTTACATTTCAGTAGAGGGAACCCGAGTGTCGAAGTAGTATTCATAGAATATCTTACACCTATTTCAATCGAAGAGATGCCCCCTTCTGACTTCTTCTTCAACAAGAAAAGGAGGGTCGTGGTAAAAAGAGAAACACACCAAAAGGAGGGTGAAATTGTCAAGAGACACAAGGTGCTACTTGATGGACATGCCTTAGAAGAGGTAGACTTTGCTATAGAGGTGGCAGGCTCACTGGGAGATTTTGCAACAACAAAACAATATTCAGTTGGGAACCTAAAAGAACAATTGAAGCAGAAAGATATGCTAGTGAGACAATTGCAAAATCAAGTCAAGACTGTGGAAAAAAATGTTAGGAGTGATATGAATAAGAGTTTTGAGAAGATTAGAGCCTGTGATAGACAATAAATTCAACAACTCAAATTCAGTCTCGAAGAAATGCATAAGAACACACATGTAAGTAGAGAATGGGCCAGTCAGCAGGGAGAGTTGGTAAAACAACTATAGGCCAAAATAAACCTAACCGAAAACATGGCTATAGATATGGCAGTTTTCCAAGCTCATGCAATGGAGGTGCACGAAAAACTAGAATCAACACAACAAATCCTTTTTACTAAGGTAGAAGCTGTCCCAAACCATTTTCGAGTGGTAGAACAATCCTTGAATAACATTTTCCTAAAGGAGAGAGAAGCCATCGTTGCTCGAGCTACTTTCCAGGAGGCAGTTGTGTCATCAACAAAAGAGGAAGTAGCCATGGTCCCTTGATTGTCTCTTTCAGAGCAAACTAGAGGCGATACAATATTGAAGACCTGGGAGGCTAACATAGCTAAAAGTAAAAGATTATCTAAGGAAGTGAAGAAAGCTTGTGAAGAAGCATTTCAACACTCGAAAAAGAGTCATTAGGCCTCGAAAAAGATAATATCTTTGAGGTCATGGGGCAAGTTGACATAGAAAAAAATCAACTTGATTTCAGGAAAAACATGGAAGAGGCTTGGGCCAAAATCTTGTAGTTGAAACAAATTGATATTACCCAGATTCATAAATGGATAGTCAGTCCTATTCTACAACTACAGTCTACATATTTAGAAGATAGGAGAATGGAAAATATGCCGCGTCACTTAGAAAATAATTTGTATACTTTTGAGGCAAACGACACAACTGAGACTTCCAGATTGGTGGCGCAGTTCGTAGGCAAATGTGTGCAATGTGTCAAGCAGGGGAAATCCAACACGTCTGGGAAAAAATGAGACGATGTGTGCATATCATGTACTCAGATCATGATTAGAGATGAGTTGTTTCTGAGATGGAGAACAAGAAGGAGAAATGTCTCCACCAGCGTGGCGAAGAGACATGGGAGATGCAAGTGAAACATTTCAAATTTCACATATTGTAATATTTACTGTTTGAGAAATAAGGAGAATTCCAACCACTTAGGGTTGAGAACATTTTTTGTATAAATACATATTTCAAAGACTTAACACATGCTACTTCTTGTCGTATTGTAACTAAAAAAAGTCATCCTTTTGTGAGTATTAATACAAGTGCAGACAAGGATTCCAAATTTTGTGCAGTTTGAATTATGTGCTTCTTTTGTATTCCATATCTCTAGTTTTCTTTATGTCACTCCTTGATAAGTGAGTGGTTACAATTTAGTATAACATCTACTGTAATCAAGTTTCATCAGTTATTTGATAAGCAAGCATTTTTTCCTCTGTCTTTGCTATTAGTAAATACAAGACCTGCAAGCTACTTGGATAAGTGTATCTTATATCCTTTCAAGGGTGCATTATATATTTTATTCTACTGTAAACAAGGTAAGATTCATCTGTCATTGATGCCTCATTTTGTTTAACAGTTTTATAATTTTCTCTCGCATCACTTGATTTTATTACTCGACTCAGACGATGAAACACGACCTCTGTCGTGTTCAATTGTTAATTTCATTTAAGGGTTAATTCTCATATAATTAACGAAGGAAAAAACACCTTTTAAAACATTCCTTAAATTCTTGATGCCTTGACATTACTCTTTGAGCCTTAAGTGTAATCTCAGGAACAACACATTGCATCAGTAAACACGAGAATTAATTTTTCATGAACAATATATATAATCAAGGGCATAATTTTTTCAAGAATAACATATATGTAACCCTCCTTTAAATTCAAAGTACGAATGAACAATTACAGTGATAATTCCTAAAAACTAATGTAGGTACTATTGGTCAAAACTCATGTAGATTAAGGTGGATCATGCTTTGCATGGTTTCATCTCTAGAAACGAACTAAGAAAAATGAGCCTATATATGCCGTCCAATCAGGTAAGAGCACCCACATTCACCAACAAGATTATACAATATTCCAACTAGAAGTAATTCATTTTATTAAAACTAATATTGATACTTGCATGACCTTGTGAGAGACTAAGGGTTTCTAAGGAATAAGGACTCTGCCTTATTGCACGCCCCTTATATTTCCTCGTGAGAAACTGTCTCAGTCTTCCCTCATGAAATCATGTACCTCTCAAACTAGGTAATCGTTAACCTACAGTTCAAGTCATGACGAGAGTGATAGTATTATGTGATAGGGATGCTACCACACCTCTCCTTCAAATGCCCGGTTTCTTGGCATGACCCCTTTAATCCTTATGTGAGTCGGATTGATAAGCATCGTCAGGTATGCATCCACTAACAAAGAACAATTTCAATAGTCCATATACATAAATCATACTATAATCAATCATATATCACATGTACATAAAGTTAAATACTCAAAAAAAATGAAATCCACTCCCTGAATCAATCCGGAGTCCAAGGGAACCATTGATTCTATCTACATCATCAACCTGTAATGTATCCCGCATACTCATGAAAACTCATTAGTAATACCTGTCAATACATATATATATGAAAGTAACAATAAATCACAATATATCATCATCATATATAACTCATAATCAAGACAAAATCATAATGTACCATATCCAGATCACTTGCACACAAGTGTCCTCAAAGAATAAGTCAATAAAAGTTTGACCAATAGAATGGGATGTTATAGAAGCAATGATGTAATGTTAAAACTTAACATA
Organism: Picea sitchensis; assembly: GCA_010110895.2. Taxonomy (NCBI): domain Eukaryota; kingdom Viridiplantae; phylum Streptophyta; class Pinopsida; order Pinales; family Pinaceae; genus Picea; species Picea sitchensis. The sequence continues at coordinate 60,682 of SNQJ01S0004276.1, forward strand.
GAGATAATAATGAGATATTAGAAAATCCATGGATACAAATTCAAGCCTGAACGTTACCTATTGGCTTGATAGCCAGTGTTGGATGAACCCTTTGAAAGTTTTAGGTTTTTCATTTGGCATATCCTTGGAAACTCTACTGTGTAAATTTTTTATCAATGAACAATTACATAATAAATAGAAATAATAACGTTTTGTTTACAAAAAAAGAAAAGAAAAAATGAGAGATGGTAATAACAACGTTACCCTTGTATCATGTCATCTTGATCCTTGATGACGGAAAAATGTCTCGCATCGATGCCATAGTCGATGTTCTCATTACCTGTATGTATCCATAGTAGTGTCAAAATTGGTAAAAGATGTATTTAATAAGAAAACACAAATACTACTATGCATAAGTTATCAACTATAAAAGCAATGAAAACTAATACTAACTTTGATTCATAAATTCTTTCCAGCTTCAATGTGTTTATATATGTAGATACCAACAAATAAATTACAAACCCTCATATGCATAGACAAATTGGAGCCTAACACCTTACTCTGGATTCTTCATAGGAAACAAAGGTTAGAAGCAAGATGACGAATTTCCATGCACATACTAAATAGATTACTAGTATTTCTAGTGAAGGCAGCTGGATAGTAATAGTGCCAAGTTGATTGTGACTCTAACTCAATATAACACTGTGTCACATTAATGAAAACTCAATGTTAAGGGAGGTTAACTTAAGAATATTAACTCCATTAATGCATGAACTAGAATGAAGTACAAATAGACCCAGGTGGCATCTATGTGGTAGCTCTCTATTTGAAGAAACCATAAGGGTTGCGAGCCTGAGATTGGGTACTTTGTGGAATCGAAAATTAGGTTCATTAAATATATATGAGTACTTACATGAATGATACATGGATTAAATACACATACACTTCATAAAATAGGTAAAATATATATGCGCTAACATTTGGGAACCCAAACAACAAACAAATGATATAATAGAACAAGTGCTGCATGGCAGTGGAGTCCCTGCCAAGTTGGGATGGGAGTAAATGTGAGGTAGTAGAGACACGTGGGTAGAAAGTTGAAGTAGATGTGGTTTGCATGTAGAACATAGTAAAGTAAATATATAGTTTTATACATATGAAATATGTACTTTTATACATACGAAATATRTACTTGTATAAAGTATATATTTARATTTATACATAYRAAATTTGTANTTTTATAAAGTAYRGGGAWGAKATTTTATAGAGCATGCAYGRAGCCSTSRTKGCATRCTTARCCMRTTTTTTGKATCRYRRGTTSTYRGGGTGGCRGGTTMAAAGTTKGKCMYNTTATGTTYYGTGGCCTACAAATAGSACCRAYAGTTCYRYGAKATAYAAAMTGRCAGGCRGAGTGGYKKACTATAGAAATTTATCWGAAATTAATAATGTYAGTYATACAATAGAATAGTAATAAGGTCTGTTACATAGGTTCRTGGAKAAAAACACYAAAAAATTAGCATTGTCKAACTATTTTKCTTTAAMASTAAGGCTTTTCTTRGACAAAAAAGATATAGCATTGCCGAATTGGTTTTSTTTGCACATGTTTTACAGAGCATRRAYGRAGYGGTCATTCCATACTTARCCAGTTTTTGGATCRYGGGTTCTCGGGYTRTCRGTTTMAAAAATGGGCCTYTGTTGTTYCRTGYCYTATACAAATTGAYAAGYGGGCTTGCGAACTATAMAAAMHTATTATAAAMTAAAWAATGYATGTTACATATCTCTGGAAATTACATGAACATTTAAAACATCAACGTCGTTGAAGACCAAAAAATTAGCATACAATAGGAATTTTGCACCCAACAATTCCATCATATACATGAGACAGTAATTTATAGAAGATTATAACATTGCAAGAAGATTTATACTAATTTTTATAATGCTATAAAACTTCATACATTTTGTACTGAACAATTATGCAGTTGTGGGATGGTGAAGTTCTGGGTTCACACTTTTCATGTCCGGTGTGTTACGTGATATACATTTTGCACGAAAGACTTCGGTCATATACATTTTGCAGCGAACAATTCTGTGATATACATGACAGAGAGAAATTTATAGAATATTATAACGTTGTATGGAGATTTAAAGTAATTTATATAATGCTATAACATGTCTTAGTTAATGAATAGTATAAGCTATTTTTTAAATTTTATTCAATATTTTTTTTTTATAAGTAAGATTGTATAAAAATCTGTCAAAATGAAGCAGTATAGAGAATTTCCATGGTTTCAAGCTGTAAATACTGAGCTGCCCTGAGGGAAAACCAACTTAGCTAGGCAAACCGCTTCATAACTTAAGTGTAGATTGTCACTGATACAAAAAGAGTTCAAAATTCTGGCCTGTAAGGGTGGGCGCTAGAACTGTAGAAAGTGTAGATAGCCTAATTATAATAACCATGGACAAAATGCATGAAAGGTCATCATGCACATGAAAAAACAACAGAAAAAAATAAATCACTGGTATGAGATATAGTGCAGTGACGCGGCCATGCAGAAGGCGCGAAATGTCATGTCCCCGAGAGGAGGTGGCTCCTCCTGGAGGGGTGTGCGGTCCAGTTGCATAGAGTTATCCGTCTCTAATGGCAAGTGCTCCTCCTTCTAGATGTGCTCCGAGTGTGATGGAAGCCTCTGGTCCTTGTAGTCTACATGTGTGTGGCCCAAATTTTCCAGTGGCAAGACTGGTGCCGAGGTTGCTTCCGCTTGGGCTGTTGCTGATTGGGCTGCCTCCAGTGCGGGGAGATGAGAACCTTGTAATGCGGAGAACAACTGCAGGAGTCGAGAGGCTTTGTCATCCAGGCTATGTAGGTGGAACCAGAGGTCATCCATGTCCCGACGCAGGTCGAATACCAGGCTCTGTACCAGTGCAAGGCCTTTTTTCCACTCGCATTCTGGGTCAGCGTTGGAACTCGCTCAAGATTGGGGTTGCTGTCATGAATTTTGATTGGCTTTTGGACCATCCATCTGAAATTGGGTGTCGTGAAGCTGGTCCTGAAGCGACTGGGTGGCTGGAGAGTTGGGAGGGGCCAAAGGGCCTATGTGTGAAACAGATGCGGAATTGGCTAAAGGTCCTGGGTTGTTGTTCAGTGAGGCCCCTGAGCAGTCCAACTCCTCCATTCTGTTGGCAAGGGATGCAGGAAGGGGCAGGAGAGATGTGGGAATTTGAGTCGACTACGCTAGGGAGGAGGACGAGGTGGACGAAGAGGAGGAGGATAACAAGGAGGGAGAAAGCGAGGGACGTAGGACCAGGCGAGGTCAGTTTGGCTGGCAGGCTCGTCGGCCTTTGGAATTCCTTCGTAGCCGAGGCATCTCCGGGACAGTGGGAGAGAAAAAACATGGCAGGAATAGAGCAGGGAAAGACAAATGCAGAGCAGGGAAAGGTTGGGCAGGAAGCCGAGCTCTGAGAAGAAAAAGCAGGAAAGAATGAGCCATTTGGACTCGTTGGAGCAATTGAAATAGGCCGGGCAGCTGGTGAGGTTCCATAAATGGCTGCACGCACAGAGTAAAGGCGCAACGAGGGTGTTGGTCTGTCGAAAGGATGTGAAGGCAGAGCAAGGTGCACTGAGAGTAATAGGGCCATGCCTTGAGCGAGCTGAACTTGAACTGATTAGGTAGTTGGGAGTGAGTGGCACGTGGTCATCACATCGCCAACGCCATGGAGTATCGCTCCTGGCTGCTCTACTCGACGTGTGTGCTGTACTAGCAACCCATCCGCGGGAAAGGGAATAAATGCGAAGGAGTACATACACGTGGGTAGGACTATTGTTTAGATATGCTTTGCATACGGCCGTGGAAAAAATACACAAAAATAATAATAATGAGCTGGTACGTTGAAATTCGGGCTTTGTTGTTCCGTGGCCTACAAATTGCACTCAGAGTTCCGCGACATACAATTTGACAATTGGAGTTCTGGACTATTTGATATTTAAGGGTGTACGTATGTTACAAAGAAGAGCTGCTAGATACCAAATATGTAATTTGATTAAGTAGATATATAGACCATTGTGGCTGTCGGGCTAAAAATTGTGCTGCCATAGGTTCGTGGACAAAAACATAAAAAGACTACCAACACCGAATTAGTTTTCTTTAAAACAAAGTCATGGGAGCTTCATTCTGGGTTGTCGGGGTGGTGGGCCAAAAATTGGGCTACTGTTGTTCCGTGGCCTAAAAATAGCATCGAGAGTTCCGCGGAATACAAATTGAGAAGCGGTTTTGCGGACTATTTGAATTTTTGGATCGTGGGTTCTCAGGCTGTTGGGCTAAAAATTGGTTTTATGTTGTTCCGTGGTCTACAAATAACACTGAGAGTTCCATGATATACAAATTGACAAGTGGTCTTGTGGACTATTTGAAATTTTGGATCACTGGTTCTCGGGCTAGAGGGTTGAAAATTGGCCTTCTGTTGTTCTGTGGCCTACAAAAATCAAATATGTAATTTGATGAAGTAGATATATAGAGCATGCACAAAAGCTTCATTCCGGGTTGTCAGGATTGCAGGATGAAAATTGGGCTTCTGTTGTTCCATGGCCTACAAATACCACCAAGAGTTCCATGATATACAAATTGACATGCTGCTTTGAGGACTAGAATTTTTGAATGGCGGGTTCTCGGTCTAGTGGGCTGAAAATTGGGCTTCTGTTGCTCCATGGCCTACAAATAGTCCATAGAGTTCCGCAATATACAAATTGACAAACAAACTTGTGAACTATTTGAAATTGAAGGCGCTCATGTCGAACAAGTTTAGCATTCCCGAATTAGTTTTCCTTTTTACATATGCTGCTGGAGTAAAAAATAAATAAATAGTACTAATGTCTGTTACATAGGATGGTGGAGAAAAGTATGAAACAAATATGATTCCCAAATTAGATTTAAAAAAAAAAGTAGCTTCTCGACTTAGGCATTTTTTGGATTGCGGGTTCTCAGGCTGGGGACCTGAAAAACATGCTTTTGTTCTTATGTGCCTTACAAATAGCACCAACAGTTCCGCGATATACAAATTGAGAATCACACTTGCGGAGTATTTGAATTTTAAGCAGCTCGTTTCCCAAAAATTCAGCATTTACGGATTAGTTTTCTTTACATAGGTTTTACATACGTTGGTGGAAAAGAGGGAAAAAAGTATAATACCAGTGTTTGTTACATAGGGTTGTGGGCAGAAGAACGAAATAAATAGCATTCCCGAATTAGTTTTCTTTAAAACGGGGGCTCCTCGACACAATAAATTGAAATTTATGACATTATAGGTTCCTACAGACCATAAACTATACATAGCAAATACATAATTTTTTAAAGAAGACATTTACTTTTATAGATACAAAATATGTACTTTCATAAAGTATGGGGATGATATTTTGTAGAACAACGATGGAGCCCTCATTCCATGTCCTACAAAGAGCAGGCAGAGATAGGCAGTGCACAAATTGAGAAGTGGGCTTGCAGACTATTTTAATTTTAAGGGCCTATGTGACAAACATTGTACAAGAAATGTTACAAAGATGCAAGAAATGACAGTCTCTTTACGTTTGAGTAGAAAGAAAGTAGTGAATACAATTTTACGACATTTATATAAAAAAATAATAAAATGTGTTACATATTGTTGAAAATTTAAAGAAACATATATATATATAAGTGAAATCTGATATCTGAAATTTGAGTAAGCGATTTATGTCATAGTCCATTCAGAAAATGAAAAATCTAGGAACACATAAAAGAAGGAGGAAAACTAGCCTTCCCGAATTAGAGCATAGACATAACCCTCATTCCATACTTAGCCATTTTTTGGATTGCGGGTTCTAGGGCTGGGGACCTAAAAAGTGGGTTTCTGTTGTTCCATGACCTTCAAATAGCACTGAGAGTTCCATGATGTACAAATTGATAATTGGACCTACAGACTATTTGAATTTCAAGGGGCTCGTGTCCCAAAAATTTAACAGTCGGGAATTACTTTTCTTTACATAAGTTTTACACACGGTGGTGGGAAAATGTACAAAAAATATAGTACGAATGTTTGTTACAGAGGGTGGTGGACAGGAGGACCAAATAAATAACATTCCCGAATTAGTTTTCTTTAAAACAAGGGCTCGCATATACAAGAAATTGGAATGTATCAAAGTATAGGTTCCTGGAGAGCATAAATTGTACATAGCAAAAACGTAATTTTTAAAATTAGATATTTACTTTTATACATATGAAACATGCGCTTTTATAGAGAATGTACGAAACCCTCATTCTATATAGTGTGACGGAGCCCGGATTACATACTTAGGCAGTTTTTGGAGCGCGGGTTGTCGAGCTGGGGGGCTGAAAATTGGAAAAAAATGAAACGTGTTACATATTCCTGAAAATTTAAAGAAACACATATATGTGTGAAATATGATATGTCAAATTTGAGTGAGTGATTTATGTCATACTTTATTTTGAAAAAGAAAAAAAGAGAATAGAGATAAARCAAACAGATTGACTTCACATTCAACATMGCTGAAGATGAAAAATCTAGGAAGACATAAATATATAAGGAGACAAAAGAATAGTTTTATTTGGAATATATGAAAAAAATAATATTTTGTTACATATCTCTAGAAATGTAAATGCGTTTTTCATATAGACTGGGATTGGGGCTTCCGCGGACCATAACATAAATATGTACAAGAAATAGGAGTGTGGAAAGAAGTTGGACACGCTAGAATGTAATACCTGAAAATTAGAAATGTGAAGATCAGTGGGAAGCCCGCTTCAATAACTGGATTGAAATGCATTTGCCTGTTGGATTTTGTGGCTGATCCACTTCAAGTTCTCTTCAATATAGCTTCTCAAGGGGGTGACGTTGATGTCATTGCGGATTCGAATGTTGAAAAATTCATTTTCTAATTCGCTTAGATCAATTGAAAGTTTACACAGGCCTTCATGAATGTCTCCATTATGTAGCAAATACCTAACTAGCCAGTTGTCCACCTCTTCTTCATCATATTCAACAATTCTGTAAAAATTTTCTAAAGACAAGGCCTTCAAATTATCAACTTATCGATCAAAATCTTGCTTGGTTAACGTCAGGGAGTTGAGGATTAAGCTGCGGTCCTGGAAGCCGTTTGTCTTTCCTACTAAGTCTATTTTGGTAATCTTTGTGAATAATGTTTCTTTCTTTGATATTGCTTGCTCACACGATTGCACAATTAGGTACAGGTTCTTCACTTTTTGTTTCCAGCATGCTTATAATTGAGTGAGCCTTTTTTTAGATGGGAGATCATGTTGTGTTCTTCTTGTCTCTGGCATGTTGTTGACATGAAAGGAAAAAGGGATGACCGAGTGCACATAGAAAGTTTCTTCACTCTTTAAATCTATTTGCAGAAGTAGGAGCAATTTATGTGTCCTGCTCCCCAGGGAATCCATATTCTTTGATGTTTCCCAGGCCTTGGCAATCAGTTCTATTCTTTTGTTGATATTTTTCTCGACATATCGTCTACAGGATGCGAGGAAGCTGGAGGACCCTTTTATATTTTTTGCAGGGGTGCACATAGTCACAGGCATGGCTATTTCCAAGGAACTGCCAAGCAATGGCATAGGAAACAAAGCTTCCTCTAATTCCTTAATCCAGTTCTTTAGTCTGGCATTTTCGACTTCAATGACTACAACGAAATCATGAAGAGAATCTCTGGTTTCCTTGTGAAGTTAAGAGATTTTGGATGCGTGCATATTGGCAAGGTCAAGTTCTGAAAGATGTTTTCTTTTCTTGTTTTTTACATCTCTTTTTTCAATGATTAATTTTTTTGATTCGGTTTTAAAAACAACGGTCTGGAATAAAAAGGATTCATCTTCATAAAAAATGTCGGTACTAAACACGTCCATTGAGTAGGCATGTTGAATTATGTGTGCGAGTTGATCAAGGTTGCAGAATATGATTTCTAGATTAGCATCAAGATCCATGTTTTGACGGTAAAATTCGGGCTGCTCCGCCTCCCGTACAATTCTTTTTCCATTCTTCTGCACGGGAAGCTCTTGAGGAAGATGTTCACTATGTCTCTACAAAACCGCTGTACAATTGCTGGCAGTAGTTTATCAAAAGGTTGGTTGGCTCCAGACGCTATTTGAAATGAAGAAATGGAGGGGACAATATAACCCCCCGCAAACATTGCTTCAATGCATGCGAATGGAAAATCTCCTCATTAATGAAAATATCTATGCATGCTTTATGGTGACCTGTTAGAAGTAAAAAATAGTTATTGCAAACTTAGAAGTGCAAAGGTGAGGTTTACGACCAACAACATTTAAGGATAGGAGGTTTCGTGAACGAACCAAGCTAGCGACGTGTGAATGACATTACATGGTATTTGAAATTAAGACTGGGAAGCGATTGGAGGTTTCATGAATGAAGCAAGCTGGCGGCGTGTGAATGACATTCCATGGAATTTGAAATTAAAATTGGGAAGGGAGAAGAAAATGCTTCACAAAAATTGCATTAATGGCAAAACTTCTCGAGTCTTGCGTGCATCAATGACAACTTAGATGGTAGCTACACGATGACCTGTTAGCATTAAAGATTTATAAATAAGACACACACACACACACACACACACACACACACACACACACAC
>SNQJ01S0004276.1:69354-94499 GCA_010110895.2 Picea sitchensis
GCACATGTGCAAAGGTAATGACCACGGGGAAGAGCAAGCAAGGAAGGAATGGCCAAGTCTAAAAGTGCATGGTTCGGGATTGTGGTTCTCGGGCGGGCGGGTTCAAAATAAGGCCTCTATTGTTTGGTGTTCTACAAGTAGCACACAAAGTTATGCGATATACAAATTGAGAAGCAGACTTGCGGGCTGGCCGAGATTTGATAGACTATCTACAGTTTCTGGATCACGGGTTCTTAGGTTGGCGGGGTAAAAAACAACGCTCTATTGTTTGGTGCCTAGCAAATATCTTATGATAATAAATTGAGAAGAGGATTTGCGAGGTGACCGGCTCAACATTCTACTCCAGGGCTGGTGGGCTCCCACAAATAAGAAGTTGTGTTATGTATTATATGTGGGTTCGATCCAATAGTTTGATAGTATATTTAAAAGGTTGAGTTATGTATAGCATAACTAATTGGTGACTATTTTTTATATAGGATATTTAATTATATGACAAGATTTATAGAAAGAATGAGTACAATAGTACAAGGCATAATATTAAATATGTAATTTTATAATAATTTTTTTTAAGAGACATTACAAATGGTATCAGATCATGGTTAACAGACTAAGGTATTATGGGCTCAAAACAAAAATAATATTGTGCTTACACAAATACTAGTATATACAACTATAAAAACTTGTAAAATAGAAGATATTTACGTCAATTATGTTTTTCACTTATCTAAAACAAAAATAGGGTATCATGGATGAATAACCTAGTAAATCAACGCCAAGTGGACCATGGATGTATGTGGAATTAAATAGTGAGAAACCTAAAGAAAACTTTTTAGAATTGTTGGAAACCATGTGTAGCATAAAGGAAAAATTACAAAGCATCAAAGCAGATAATGAAAAATTACTCAATGCTAGTAAAGAGTAGGAAGAGTTGAATGAAATTTTACTTAAGAACATGACTAAAATAAAACAGAACAAGAATGTAGGACATACTTCTAGCAACACTAATGATGAATCACATAAATGTAAAGATTACCCAACATATAGTGACAAAATAGAGTTGTTAACTGAAGGAAGTAGTGAGGATAGCTCCAAAAACAACAACTTACATGAGACTCCACTCAAATACAGGAAAATAAAGTGGCATGATAACAAATTGTTGGGTGAATTCAAAAAGATCAGACCACCCAATTTTGATGGTAAGTCTGAAGAGGGAGTATAGGCTTGGCTTCTAAACATGGGAAAATATTTCCAGATCTACAAATATCCAGAAAATTTGAGGGCTAGGTTGGTTTTGTACCAACTGAATGGTAAATATGCCATTTGGTGGTAAGGGAATAAAACAATGAACAATATTAGAAGCAGTGAAATGAAATGGAAAGTGTTCAAAAAGTACTTTAAAATAAATATTTAACATAAAGATACATTGACGAAAAATACAAGGAATTTCATGATCTGAAAATAGGACATATGACTATTGAGTATTTTGTTACTAAGTTTGTAAATTTGATGAGATATGTACCTTAACTTAGAGAGGAAAAGGAAAAGGTTCAATGGTTTATGAGTTGTCTACCTCAAGCATACAAGGATTAAATTGAGTTCCTTAATCCCAAGACAATGGATGAAGTATTAAGACATGAAAAATTATGTTAGAATCAATTTAAATAGAGGTTTGAAAATATAAAAAACACGACAGAATAGGAGCAAAGATAAGTTTGATCCCAAGAAGAAATAATTTAAGCATCCCCGTCACCCATCACATAGTTCACTGGTTAGGAGAAACAGATTCATTAGACAACAAAGTGTATCAATTCATAATAGTAGTAAACCTACAGATTTGGTAAACAAAAAAGCTCGACCACCTTTGCAATGTTAGGGTTGCAATGAACCTTATTTGTATAGAGATTGTCCTTTAAATAAAAACAAAAAATTGAAAGTGCACAACATCCAAGAAGCGACAACAGTAAATGACATGGCTATATGCACACATAAGATTAATGATGCCTTGGAAAATCAACAAGCTGAAGGCGTTGGTTGAGGTGTGTTTCATTGTTTGCCTTCCTTCGCCGGCTCCCTACCCATCTCCTCAGCATACCTAATAACATATCAGGATTATGCGAGAAAGGGATTAACACTCCTCTATTTTTGGGAAACAATTTAGCAAAACAATTTGTTCCTTTTGGCCCCTTCGCTATGCAAAGGAAAGGGATAACCTTCCCTTCACTATGCTCAAGGGATAACCTACAGAAATTCACAAATTCTCTCCCATCCATTCATTCAAAATGATCTAAAGGGTTTAAGAAACATGAGTGAGAGGGCCGCCTTCCATTCCCATCTCCTCCCATAGTTCATACTTCACATGCTTAGCTCGTCTTCCTACCTCAAAAGACAACCACAAATCCTTTTCTTTCTTATTTCATTCTACAAGACCTTACCTTCGCTATGCTCTTTGAGGGGAATAAATATGAGTACCTTTCTCGGTTGCCCCAATTATGAAGAAATGGGTTCAGAGCTTAGGTAAGTGCTTCCATCGGGTCTTCTGGCGGAGGTGAATAAGTCATGTTCATTATGCCGCATCTACAACGTCCCCATCCCCCTATCTATCCATACGAAAGGGAAATTCACTCTTCTCCTTCCATATCATCATTGTTATTCATCCAGGCTAGGTCGAAGAGAAACCATTATGAAAAAGTTCACAATTCCCCCTCGATTAAAAATAGTTAGCTGGGGGATTCATGGGATAGCTATTATGTAAATAATATTTATTATATCTTAATCTTTCCCACCTTGTTCTATTGTTGCTTTCCATGGGTATTTCGGGGCTCTACCCCTCATTCTCTTGGATACGCTTATTCAATTGATAGTGGGTCACCCCCTCCTTACATTGCTTCCTGGAAATAAACCAAAAAGATTAGAGACGTACCTATAATAGCCTTTGGGGTCACCCTATCATCCCATAGAGTGTTTGGGAGCGTGTTATGCCAATTCCTATGGTTTTCAACAATGGTTCACTTAATGATTTTGATTCAATTTTGATTAGTGGACTCAACCAGACCATTTCTCTGGGGGAAATGGTGAGCAGAGTAACGAAAGACAATTCAATTTTCTAACACATATTTTGACATATGAATAAATTAAAAATAAGTATCATTATCAAATACAATAGATAAGGGCATACCGAACTGTGTGAAGATACTTTCCTCCAAAAATTGGATTACCGCCTTCTCATTTACTTGGGTTGAAGGGATTGCTTCCATACACCTTATGAAGTAATATGTATCTATGATGATATACTTGTGTTGCTTGCTCAAGTGAGGATTAAAATCTCCAATAAAATCTATCCCCCAATGCTAAAAAGGTCTATTGATTGTAACCGATTGTAAGGGGAAAGCCACCTTCTTTTATCTCCCAGCTCCAAATTAGAAGATTTTACACTTCTGAGCATGAGCATGGGCATATTTAAACAATGTGGGATGATAATAACAAGATCTAAGAACCTTGTGAGCTGTGGTATCACCAAAAAAATGGCCTCCTTCTGGCCCATCAAAGAGGTCCTTCAAAACTTTTTCTGCATCATCTTGTTCTAAACATATCAATAGTACCCCATCATAATTATTCCAAAACAAGAAATCAATAATGAGTGAGTACTGTACAGATTTCAATCTAAGATCCCTTCTTTCTATAGGACCGAGATGTGAAGGGAAAGCTCCATGGTGAAGAAAATACTTCAAGTCAACATACGATGAGCTTTCTTGAGTAGTGGTGAACAAGAATTCATTAGACATGACAATGAACTCGTTTTCCCAACCTTGGTCTTCTTCAACTGCCTGATCGTTAGATTCAACATCAATCTTGCACATGCCCTGGCCTCATAAAATATTGGATGGTTTGAAATCCAAATCATATTCTTGAATTGCAATCATCCAGTTACCTCTTCTTTCTCCATTTTTGTCCACGTAAAATAAGAAGTCCATGCAATCTTTTTTTGGGAAGATCAATTTTGTGGGAAAGTTTGTCAGACATTGCGCCACCCATTTAGATGTTAGAATACTCCCATGATTCTCCACATCGAGCAGAATGAGGCCTCCCACATCCTTGGGTATTATACAAACATCCCAAGGCACCATTGGAAAACCTCGAGTGCCACCATAATTGGCCAACAAATACGGTTGTAGGATCTACTCCAACATGCGAAACTGAGATTTGCTAGGTAACCAATATGACACATAATATATATGATAGGTATGGAGTATCCTTCCCACTACAGTTAACTTCCTAGCAAAGGGAAGGTCCTTATTTTGTAGAAGAGAAGATTATGTTGCAACCACTGAAGAAATCAATCCCACAAGGCAACTGGAGAGAGGCCTACACCAAATGGGATGCCAAGATATATCACTATAACTTTTGGATGTATAAAATTCCATTACGGGGGGATCCAAATAGGGGATTTTTCAAGGCCCACAAAGAAATAGTTAGTTTTGTGCTTATTGACAACTACCCGAGAGGCCTCACAAAAGATAGCTAAATAATCTCTAGCACCATCAATCAAATCTTTGTCGGTTCACACATAAATAAGTGAGTCATCTAGAAAATTGTTTTTCACCATCTCTGAATAATCAGACAGAGAAACAACCCTTAACTTTCTTTGCATATGAGCAACTTCCAGAAAGTATCCCAAGGCATCTACTATCAACACATAAAAATGCGGTGCCAAGGAACATCCTTGTCTAATAGACCAATGAAGGAGGATATGGGGATAAAGAGAGTTGTTCACCGAAAAAAAGGTGGAGGCAAAGGAAAAAAGAGTGTTCACCATCCCCACATATCTTGGACCAAATCCTAGACACGTCAACATATCGGTAATGAAGGACTAGTCAATATGATCATATGATTTTTCAAAGTCGATCTTTAAGAAGAGATCTCACTGGTCAGTCTCCCTAGTCCACTCCATTGCCTACCATATCGAGAGAATTGTATTCACGATTAAACACCCCTACAAAAAACCTATTTGTTCCCTTAGAAAAATGTTCCTAGCAACATCCCACATCCCTAGTGCATTCACCTTGGCCATAATCTTGTAGGCAACACTCAATAAAGTTATAGGACACCACCCTCTTATAAAGTCTCTGGCGACATTCTTGGTGATCAATTTAATAAATCCCTAATTAAGGGATTCTATCAAATAACCARTGGATAAAGATTCAKATGTCAAGCAACATAAATCATCTCCTACAATGTCCCACATTTCCTTGTAAAACTCACAAGGAAATACATCAATCCAAGAATATTTTCCATTCTACTTTGAACAAAGTGTAGCAAAAATCTCATCTTTCRTGAAAGMCCTGTCCAATCTGTCATGGTCTCCAACAAATAATTTATGCAGGACCACTTGATAACAYGAGTTCCTCACAACCACCACCGAGTTCGACAAAGTGTAAGAATAAAAGACATGACCAAACATACCTCAAATCTCAGCCAGGTCCTCCTCAAGAGTGATATAAGGTCCGCGCAAGCCAAGCATCCTATGGACTACCACTTTCTTCTTTGAGAAATAAAATAATATTTTTGAACCCTCATCTGCTTCTCTATCCCCTACAAATGGGAGAAAATATGAGCCCCTCTGGTTATGTACTCCTCCTCTCTATGCACCACCAACTACAACCACGCTGCATCCTCCTGGAGAGTAATGTTATGAAGATCCTCCTCAAGGAAGGTATGCACCTCCTCTAGCCTCTATCTAGCCTCCCTAACCACTTGAAAATGATTGCGAGCAATCATCCTTTCATAAATTTGACAGTTCATCGAAAAACAACCTCCCAACACAGAATCCAACCTCTGTCCCCAATAGGGTGAGGGATGAGGTTCTACACATGGTGAAAAAGAGCGTGGAAATCAGGAGACTCCAAATGAGAAACATTCATCTTGAACAAGGAAGAGGGCTTCAAATCCACTACATGACCTACCGATATGAAAGTTTGGATAAGAAAATGATTTGATATGGTCACCTCAATCAAAACATCCAATAGATGTAGACAAACAAAAAAATAAATGTCTTCCCCAGGGCCATACACACAATCTAGTTTTTCTTGAACTCTTTATCTAAAATTAGACCAGGTGAACCATCCCCCATAATCCAACCATTTTTTCCAATTAGGGTAAAAGAGCTGTAGATTTTCCTTGCATCTTGACCAAGCTTTCTTTTCCAAACCGCTAACCAGTGTACCAACACCACCTCACGGATCACCAACCCATTCTTCCATATTAAAGTCTCCACCAACAATCCAATATGCATCAAGAAAGGAGGAATCTATCTAGTCCCATATCTCGCTCCGATTCAAACTGAGTTTGGGTGCATAATCTGAACAAAACCCCAACAAGATATCTTGAATCAATAGGGTAATCCAAACACACTTGTTGGCAGGATCACATCTATTCCATAATTTTTTTTTATGTAAGTACGGGGAGATAGCAAGGACCAACCCCCCCTCCCTATGCATGATATGTGGTCCAAGAGGGACCATTCCAACAATAACTCGTAAGGTTATGAAGCTAAAATACAACATATTTTACTTATTACAAAAAGACTACATCCGACTTAGTTCGCTGAAGCATTCCATGAAAAATTGCTTATTGATTGGGATCGTCATCCCTCTTACATTCCAAGATAGAAGGGAGAGCTTCATTAAAGGAATAGAGAGTTTCCCAGAGTACTGGACCTATTTCTCAATGCTACATTCCCCAAATAAGAGCCCCCCTATCAGGAGAAAGGGCCACAACTTCTTTGAAGGAATTCACCCGAGGAATGAGACACACTGCTCTACCAAGTTCATTCATATGAGTGGGAGATGAAGCTTCCTTTCACTTGTTGTATTTGACTTGAAAAACACAATAAACATCCATACCTTGAGTATAAACACTAGCCCCTATAGAATACGAAGGGACAAATCTTTTACTCCAATATTCTCTCAACAAATTCTCTAGGGACGAGATTTTGAACGAGCTGCAAGATGGGACCCTTAGTACTTAGGGGAGATTCTTGAACCACTTCCCCAAAATATCTACCACCAATGCTCTGAGATGGATGAGACAAAGGCCCACCCTCCTTGGCCATTTTCCCCGAACCAACTGACGAACCAATGTCCTTAATTGAAGGCGTTGTTGAGGAAACTAGGTTTGCACCTTGGGAAGCATTCATAGAGGGTCTCCAATGAGGGAATTCGCGAATGAGGTGATATTGCGCCTTACAAGTAAAGAAATAATTTGGAAAATTCAAGTAATAGATGTTCTGCTGGCGAACAACATCTACTGTCATGACAAAGATAAACAAAGGGAGTTTCTTCTTTAAATCTACTTCTACACGAACCCTCAGGCTAGCTCTAAATGAATTCCTCTATCCATCCAGTATGAAAACCTTACCAAAATGATTGTGAAGCATATATAAAAATAGTTGTAGGTTAGTTGGAAGCGCAGGAAACACCAACCATAGAGGATAGTGTGCTTGCCCCTGATCCTCTGGGTTCAAATCTTCCCTCCATGATTGAATATAAGCCAATGACCCCACAATGTTCTAGGTACCATATTGCAAAACTTGTCAGGATGCCACCTCTAAATTAAACAAAAGGCAGACATATTTGGATCCCATCCCCTAGTAGGAATGCAAAGAAATCCCCTTGGTTTGCCAATTCAACAGGAACCCATTTGTTAAATGCTTCCTCATCCAACATATGGTGAAGGAAGAACATAATCACCCCATGATGCTCTAGGTTTTTCTATCCTTCAGAATACTCCTTGTTACCAAATAGAAAAAATGAAAGTCCCCATCCCCCATAGGAAAGGAATTGGGGCTAGCCTTAGGTTTTCAACCACCTTAAATAAAAGAAAATAATCAAGAACATAGTTTCCCTTAGTGTCGGGTTTCCCTTAAGGGTTACCTAGTACGTAGGGCCTTTAGTGCTTCGGTGAACATGGTTTTCCTCTGCCCTAAACTAGATTTACGTGTTAGAGAGAATGGATTTCAATTTATTTCTTTACTTTCCAGGGTAGAAAGGTTGTAGAGAGATGGTCTATTGTTGTTAGCCCCATAGGGAGTCTTAGTTGTTAGCTTCACAGAACACCTCATGCTAAAATAAAAATAGAAAATAAAAAATAATTAGTAACGTTTCCATTGTTCCTTTCCCTCCCAATGGATGGTCGGGGTGAGTATTCATCCCTCACCCTAAGTTATTGGTGTTGAAAAGAGGGGGAAGCGGAAAATCAATAAATTCCTCTCCCTTTGGTCAAGCCTGCTTGCACATCCTTGTCTTATTTTTTCAAGACATTGCAAGACCTTTGATTCTAAGGGAATGATTTCCCAAATGAAGTTGAGATGGGTCTAGTTTCCATAGTGATGGGGTGTCCTTAAGGGTTACCTAGTACATAGGGTCTATAGTGTAGGGATTATAGGTTCCTTGCTAGCACTCGTAGTGTAATGTCTCCTCATTTCTTACCATAAAATATTTCTTACCATAAAATCATGTTGATGCATGATAAGTACAGAGAGGACCCTAGAGTCAATAAGGAAAGTCATAAGGAAAGTCAATGGTTACGAAGGCAAGTTGATAAGGAAAGAAGATACTTGTCTTTCCTCCAATCAAAATATCCATGCATTATAAGGAAAGCGTGAACCTGTAGACCCTAGCTTTCCTTTCCTTTTATAAAAGTACACAGGAGATCCACATGTGTTTATTTTGTTGGGTGTGTTTTTGTAACATGGATCTATTGTTTACTAGGGAAATTTGAATGAAAAGATCTCATATTGATTATTTAGTGAAATGGGGATTGAAGAATGGAGATTGAACAAGGCGAGGTTATTCTGTTATCCATGTTGTTTTTTCCTTGAGTTGAGTAGGATTCTCATCTAACTAAATACCGAGCCATGACCTACAGACTAGATCCATATAGTTTAGTACCGACCTTATGGGAATGTACACCTATTTTTTAGGTTCTTTTATTATTGGGATTGAGAGACTTTGTTACTAATTAATAGGATTCATGTATACCTATTTTTGCAGGGATATAATTATACCTGTTTTTACGAGGATATAATGCTCAAGGTGTTTTCCTTGTTCTTTGTTTTAAAAGGTTATGCGGGGACCTCATTCTCATGCTCATGCTTGTTCATTTCATGCTCATGTGGGAACTCACATTCAAGGAAATTACCCTTACGATAAGTAAGAGAGTACACATATCACTACCACTCCAATAATAGAGTGCACCACTACTGCTCCAAGAGAAAATTCCTCTAGTACAAGTAATTAGGCAAGTCATAATTATTTTCATGAGGCTTTTACTGCTACTGCTTTGGTAATGGATTCTCTTGTTATATGGGATTTTAATGAGGCTTTTCATGAGGCTTCCACTTTCCTTTCCACTACCACACTGCTATGAAGGACACACACTAGAATTTCCAAGAAAACAAGCCGGGACCAAGCTTCCAAGACGCTCACTGAACTATGGTTAAATGAGAACTATTCCTATGGTTAAATACATGCTACAAGCTCTTGACCCATGATTATTTCCTTATGTTCGGTTGACCTCCATATCCCTATTATTATATGGTGAAATGGGAGTTAATAGAGACGCTAGGGGAATAGAAGTACACACTTTATAGGAGCTGCTAAGAGTAAGTTACCGCTACTACTCAAAGAGTCTTTCCTAAGGATATGGGTTGTTTTCTTCTTTCTATAATAATGATAAGAATATGCAATAGTAATCCATGAAGTAGGAAAGAGTGGGCTTGAGGGTAGGTAAGAGAGAAGTTGGGCCAGAGAGAGGGTAGGCTTAACACTGTTAGGCCAGAGAGAAAGAGAAGAGCGATACACCATACTTTCTTTAAAGGAGTAGGAGAGAGAGACACCATTATAGCGTGCGAGGAGAGAGAGAGAGACACCCGAGGAGAAAGAAACCATTCTAGCAAGGAGAGAGAAACACATCATTCGAGCTAGGTAAGAAACATGTTCTCACTCATAATCTCAGAAATAATATAATTAGTTTAGAGAATATCTTACTAATCAACTAACCTTCATTATTCATTCGAAAGTGCAGACATACCTATCACTTATAATTGAGGGTAGGAAATAACAATAGTAGGGCAAAGCTATAGATAAACTACACTTCCTTTCAATAGGTTCAATCTAAAATAACCATACTGATATATCTCAAATATAATGAATTGCAACGAAAAATAAATATACATATCCATCCACCATGATTTCCACCAAAKCTAGTGCAAGGCATAGCACTAGTTTTAGGGACATCAATACTAGCATACATAGAAAGGCCAACGCCCTTGGTAGACCCATCAAACCCATTATTATCAAAATAAATATGAACATCRASGATAAGGACCATGATATAATGGCCAACATCATCACCAATAGTACCAAGAACATGATCAGAAGCAACCATTGTAGCAAGAGGAGGAGCCTTTGCAGCATTAGGATGAGCACCAACAAGATCATGAAGAGGAGCCTCTACAATACTAGCATGAGAACCATTAGAAGCATCTGAAGGAGCCTCTGTAACATCAACATGATCATGTTAACCTCTCCTATGTTTCTCACGAGGAGAAGCTCTCAATATGATAGGGACCCCGAGTATATTAAAAAATAACTATGTCAAGTCTCAGGGAAGGCACCCAAGAAGACATCGATTCTCAGGACATCATATGTCATCTCTAGATTCAATTGGTCTGAAGCCAAAGCCAGAAAAGAAATCACAAAGATGACCCCAGTTGACTTGTGAATTTTTTCGCTGTCCCCAATAAATATCCCTCATGTATATGTTGGTGTGTTGGCACAACATAATATACATTGACCATGATGACATCCTCTTGTGGTGAAGACACACCACCCCCAACTGATCCTATATATGTAAAGTAGTCAACTATTAACTTTACAATTTAAGCATAGTTTTATGATTACTAACATGCACATTAAATACAATAAAACTAATTTATCCATACTAAAATCATAATGAGTATATTACCCCTATCATCCGTTGGGTCATTTGAGGGAAATGGTAGGAAAAATATGAGGTGTTTCTTGTTCTACTACTTTCCATTCCCTTTTGAGGGGGTTTTTAGGCCTCCTGAACTGTGGTTAATTCCTCTTAGGATGATTAACATCTCCAGGAGCCAATCCTGAGGAGGGATATCCAAAACCTGACTTCTTCTTTTGAGTCAAATCAATAGAAAAATCCCTAATGAGTTTTGTGAGATCTTATATTGTTGGATTTCTAGGAACCGAATCCAGAATGATAGAAAACACCTAGGTAGTTTTATAACTGATATTATTTGGGAATCGAGTCATGACCCGACGGGCCAGATCGAGTAGTTTCTCACTGATTTGAGTTAGATTGGTGAAACTAGTTATTTTCCTTCTTTTCATTGATAGACTTCCTTTATAATGGAAAAATAACTATTGATTGTGTCCTTATTTTGGACTAGATCCAGGCGGGAACACACCTTCTCAATGCGAACACAACGAAACAAAATCCCAATGGTAACCTCCCCAACCCCTCCATACACTCATGAGTAACACCAAACCAAGAACTGCTTGACAAGGTGAAAACCTCGATTCATGCTGGCAGTGAAGAGAGAAAAGCTCAATTCATAGAAAATGAAACAAAAAATATCGATTCATAAGGATGGTGTTCCACCAACTCTAGAGCAGGTAGTAAGGTAGACGCCAATTGTAGAGAGAAATTTCATCCAACTGTAGAGCATGGTGGAGTGAGTAAAAGTAGGAGGGACGAGGCTCCTCACTTGCACGCTAAAAGTACATATACAAACTATTAAGTAAAGATACAAAATATGTCAGTGAGGAAAGAAATTGGATAGAGAGAGTAATGATAAGCTTCCCAATTGGAATTATGAGGGGTTGGATCAGATGGATAAAGGAGGAATCTTGGAAACCATCATTTTCGGTCGACTTGAACTTGCTATAGGGACTATTATATATGTAATAATGACTTACCGGGATAAGATCGACAATAGGCATCCCACTATCGTAGGCATTTTCCGGGGCATTTATTTAAGCTCTATTTTTTAAATCCACCTCACGATTTAGAATACTGACCTACGACATTTTCAAAAGGAGATCGAGCATTCTGTGCTTGGCCTTTTTCACTAAGATAGGATGAGTTAGCGTATAAAATAAAATCAAAAGACATATCTCTTTGTATATCCCACTACTATTATTATTTTATCCCACTTAATGAAGTAGCCCCTCTACAACCATCCTCTATGGATGCTAGATTGTGCTGCTGGTCATGAATTATATATGTAATTACGCTTTAGTAACATTGTTTGCAACCAAGATTACCAGATTAACCTTATCTTACCTAACATACCTTCTTAAAGCCCTGTATTTATTTCCCTCAAACTTCTAGCTAGTATGTTCAGTAAGGTCCCGAACCTATTCTCCACATCAGAGTGAAAACTTTCCCCCCTTTAGGAGTGATTTACACCATACTACCCCTATCTGTCCAAATATATGTATGCCTTTGCTATACTTGAACAAACAAATTCTTACTTTATTCCGTTTCTTATAATACGTATTAAAAAATAAATCTATTATATATGTATTAACCACTTAGATTACATATATTATTAATTGATAAAGAGATACTATTATTATTTGGACCTAATATTCCCCTTCTCTTCTATTCTCCTGGATAAGTAGCAACTTGAACGATCTAGGAGGAGCGAGAGAAGAGAGAACTTGTTGAAATTTGTCAGCAATCATCCATGGTGGAAACATAAGGTACGATTAACCATAAACACGTATCTATTTTAATAGATCCTTGTGCAATATTAAGTTATATTTCACCTACTATAGTAGAATATTGTAAACTAAATAACATCAAACATAAGAAATCTTGGCTAATATAGTTAGATATTGGAACAAAACAAAAGGTTGTTGAGTTGGTAAAAAAATGTATAGTAACTATGTATGAAATGGAGACAAATGTGGATTTAAACATATTACCCTTGGGGTCCTATGATATACTCATAGGAATGGATTGGATGGAAAAACACTCAGCTGTTGTGAAATGTCGAGACAATACTTTTAACTGTTTAGATGAATCTGGTAAGGGAAGAAAAATAAAGGAATACCTTGAGGTGTGTCAACAAGACAAATTTCTTCTTTGTAATTGAAAAGCAATGCAAGAAGAGGATGTGAGATATATGTTGGGCACATATATCAAGATAAGGATGAGGTGGTTAAAATTTTCTAACTAGTGATCCTATAACTAGTGATCCTATACTGCAAGAATTCTAGAATGTATTTATGGAAGAAATTCCAAGATTACCTCCTAGAAGGGACATAGATTTTACAATAGTTTTAGTACCTAGATCTGCACTAGCGTCTAAATCACCTTACATGATGAGTACTCCTGAGTTGAATGAACTTAAAATGTAGGTTCAAGAGCTGATGGATAAACAATAAATCAAAACTAGTGTGTCTTCGTGGGGAGCACCAGTCTTGTTTTTTAAAAGGAAGGATGGAACCTTTAGGTTGTGCATTGATTACATGCAATTGAATAAGATGACGATTAAAAATAACTATCCTTTACCTGCATTGATGACTTTTTTGATCAAGTCGAGTATGCTAAAATACATTCAAAGATTTATGTGTTTGATGAACAATGTGTTGAGAGAATATTTATACAAGTTTGTGATCGTTTTCATTGATAACATATTGATTTATTCAAATACTAGAGAAGAACATGAAGAACACTTAAAAATGGTTCTAAAAACACTTAGAGAACATAAAATGTATGCAAAGTTAAGTAGATGTGAGTTTTATCAGGATAAAGTGTAGTAATTGGGACATGTGATTTCAGTGGAAGGGATTTTAGTCGATCTAGAAAAGGTCAAAGAAATCCTAGACTAGCGGGTACCAAAGGATGTGTCAGATGTCTGTTCCTTTATGGGTATCATAGGGTATTATCGTAGCTTTATTGAAGAATTTTCAAAACTTACTTATCGGATAACCTCCTTGCCAAAAAAATGAATTAGATTTAAATGGATTAAGAAATGTCAAGAAAGTTTTGAAAAGATAAAACAATTGTTAACCACAACGCCTATTCCGAGGATAGTGGATCCACATAAGGACTTTGTGGTTTGTATTGATGGCTCAAAGGAAAGACTAGGGTGAGTTTTAATGTAGGATGATTATGTAATTTCATACGAATCACAGAAAATCAAACCTCATGAAGAAAACTATGCACCTCATGATATAGAATTTACTGCTATTATGCATGCTCTAAAAATGTGGCGACATTACTTGTTAGTAAATAAGCTTTTGTTGAAAAAAAACAAAGTTAGTATTAAACACTTTTTCAACCAGAAGCATTTGAATGCAAGGCAAGATATTGATTGGCTTTCCTAAGTGAGTATGATTTTGAAATAGAGACATCAAAGGGAAATGAAATAAGATAGCAAATGCACTTAGTAGGAAGCTAAATGCAATTTTCAACAGTAATGTACAATCTAATATGAAACCGAAAATTATAGCAACAACATAAAAAGATGAGAATCACAACAAAATTCAAGAAAAATGTCAAAATAATAAGTTAGTCAATGAATAATAAAAGTCTAGTTGCAATAAGTAAGGTTTACTTATGTACAAAAACATAATTTATGTTCCAAATAGTACATAATTGAAGAATTTAATATTAATGGAAGTACATAAGAAACCTTATTCTGGTCACCTAGGTTATCAAAAGACTATAATAACTTTAAAGAAACAATATTTTTGGCCTAGAATGAAAATAGATGTAGCTTAATATCTTGTCAGGGGTATGGAGTGCCAACAAGTTAAAGTTGAGCACCATCACCCAACTGGATTATTGCAGCCCATACCCATTCCAGAATGGAAGTGGGAAGTAAGTAACATGGATTTCATTACAGGATTACCTACAAACAAGGAGCATAATGACTCTATAATGGTAGTAATAGGCAAACTTAATAAATTTGCACATTTTATTCTAGTAAAATCTACTCATAATACTATAAACGTTTCAAATATTTTCATGAAAGAGATTTTTAGAATCCATAGTTTTCCCAAAACCATCATCTTCGACAGGGATACAAAGTTTACCACCAATTTATGGAAGACCTTATTTAGTGGTTTGGACACTCAATTGAGTTTTATCACTGCATATCATCCTCAAATTGATGGTCAGACCGAAATAAGTAACCACATTGTCAATGATATGTTGTGAATGTATGTAATGGACTTCCCAGCAAAGTGGGAGGATTTCCTTCATCTGGTTGAGTTTGCATACAATAATGGTTATCAGTCGTAATGGTTATCATAATTTAATGTTGGAGATCATGTTTACTTAAAAGTAAAACCTCGAAACAATTCATTTAAATTTGGAAAAATTTCTAAATTGTTACCATAGTATTGTGGGCCTTTTGAAGTACTTTCTAGAGTAGGGCCAGTAGCCTACCAACTTGCACTACCAACCAATTTGAAAGTACAAAATGTATTTCATGTTTCGTTGCTAAAGAAATATGTGCATGATTTAAATCATATTGTTAATTGGAATGTGAATCTAGATGGAAGCAGAAGGCGAGTTCTAGGTGGAACCGCTACACATTATCGACAAGAAGGAAACTATGTTGTGGAACAGGGCCATCTCTCAGGCTAAAGTGCAGTGGAGACACTTTATTCCCAAGGAGACCACTTGGGAAATGGAAGAAGCTATTAGGAAATATTATCCGTTTCTGTTCCAGAGTTGAGATGTTCAAATGGGAACACTGAGGACAATTTTCAGTTAAAGAACGGGGTGGGGTAGGATTTAATGTCCCTCCATTTAAAAAAATATTTGAATATTTTAATTTTGGTTATTTATAAGTGGAGAAGTTTTTAAGAAAAGACTTAAGTTAAATTTTTATCATGATAAACATTGATGATGAGAAATATTTTTGTAAATATTTATTTTAATTTTTTTTATTTAACTTGAGGCACACTGATTAGAGAATTTAGTTACAAAAGAGCAATTCATTATTCCACAGGAGAGTGAAAAGGGATAGAAAACACTAGAGTAAAAAATGTCCACGAGGAAAAGTGTAAGCCTACTCCTAAAAATGTGGGACGTGATGGAACAAGCTAGCACAAAGTTAGGCCAAGAATATTCCCTAGGGTTAGGGATGAGGATAACTTGAAACAAAATATCTAGGCAAGCTATATTCATTCTTCTTGGTAACACAAGAGGAGAGACACGTATAGAGGAGACAACACACTACTGATTACTTGTGAGAAGGATTTGAGCTTGATGGTTCTGAGAAAGAGTCAAGTTCTGGTTTATATGGAGAAGTCTATTGAAATTTTTAGTTCATTTGGAATAATGAATTAAGTTTGGGTTTGACAGGAGCAAGTAACTTGGTTGCCCCAGTATATGCTTAGGAGGAACTAGATTCTCTTATTTTTTCCCCAATTTTAAAGAAGATTCAGATATGTTTTCATTACCTATATTTTGTTTAAATTTCTATTGTTATTAAATATAAATTGTTACAATAGTGTATAGATGAAGATTCATTCTGGTTATAAAGAAAGAGAAAATCTGTGCTTTTCCTGCTTATATTATTTGTTGATAGTAGTTAAATAATTTTAGTAGAATGAGTTCTATTATAGAAAATAATACTGTGGGTAGACAATGCAGTAAACTAGTGAACTATGTAAACTGATATCTATAAAGAGGATACATTTATGAGAGAACAAAGAAAATATTTATGTACATTTTTTTTTTTGCAAGCAAAGTATATTATGTTGTAGTTGATTGAATACAAATACAAATATTTATTTTGATATAAAATGCAATGCTCACAAATATTTATTTTGATATAAAATGCAATGCTCAATAATGTTGCAAAAATACAAACAAAGATAGGAAACATTTGTTTCCAAGTTAAACCAAAGCCATTAATACTAGTAATTCACATATTCACACATTTTGATATCATAGAATATGGGTTAGAGATAAAAATATTCTTAAAAGAATAACCATGAAACCCTATCTAGTTAATCTTTATTTCCAAATAGATATAAATGTATATGCAGAGATAATAGAATATATATTGGGTTTTCAGAGCAGTATAATACATTGAGTTTACAAACAAGAATACTATCTTTTAATCCAAAAGGAAAAATAAAGACACCCCTGATTGTCACAAGAAAATTACTAAGTCATAACCCTATTTATGAAAACTAAGAGAATCCAACTATGGGAAAATATTTAGAGGGAAGCTCACAAATTTCCATGCATGAACTAAATGGCTTACTAGTAGTGTTAGTCAACGTTACTGGATAGTGATGGTGTCAAGTTGATTGTGAATATAACTCAATATAACACCGTGGTACATTAGTGAAAACTCAACATTAAGGGAGGTTAACTTAATAGGATACGATTAAATCCATTAATGCGTGAACTGGAATGAAGTACAAATAGACCTAGGTGGCTCTCTATCCGAAGAAACCACAAGGGTTTCGAGCCAGAGATAGAGTACTTTATTGAATCAAAATTTAGGTTAATTAAAAATATACGAATGATACATGTATTAAATCCACATACACTTCATAGCATAGGTAACATATATATATGCGCTAACATTTGGGAACCCAAACAACAAACAAATGATACAATAGAATAAGAAGTTGTGTTATGTATTATATGTGGGTTCGATCCAATACTTGGATAGTATAGTAAAAATGTTGAGTTATGGATATCATAACTAATTGGTGATTATTTCTTATATAGCATATTTTATTATATGACTAATGCTTGGAATAGCATAATTGTTGAAATGGTTAGCATAGATAGCTACAATAGTAAATATAGAATATACACGGGTTATTAATATAAAACTATGATGATATATGATTATATTAGGATATAAGTAAATTAGTAATATATTTATATGATTCCAGCATATAAACCATTGGTTTAGACGAAATACTTATCAAGTGCAAACCTTAACATTTAATGATTGAGTAGAGCATCGATCTTTGCAAAATCAGATAGTCATTGGGAGTTATCTTCCAGGGCATATTCAATTTTGGAATAATGTTATGTTAAATAATGGAGAAATTAATCCACTTACCTTAACATTGAATGATTGAGTAGAGCATCGATCTTTGCAAAATCAGATAGTCATTGGGAGTTATCTTCCAGGGCATATT
Organism: Picea sitchensis; assembly: GCA_010110895.2. NCBI lineage: Eukaryota > Viridiplantae > Streptophyta > Pinopsida > Pinales > Pinaceae > Picea > Picea sitchensis. The sequence goes on from SNQJ01S0004276.1 coordinate 87,585, forward strand.
CAATTTTGGAATAATGTTATGTTAAATAATGGAGAAATTAATCCACTTACTAATKTGATAAGTCACATTTAAATCAATGGAAATAAAAGTAATTCTATACATATAGAGTATTAATGTTATTKGAAGGTGACAAACAATATAATAGTAGAATTGATGTAAAGTTTTCAACATAATAAAGAATTCATCCTATCATGGTGACATCATGTCATTTATAAATGAGTAGCAAATAATACTTGTATTAAAATTTTGATAAAAAAGATTCATAGAAAATCTAAGTACAATAGTACAAGCATAAGATTAAATATGTAATTTTATTTAAAAAAATAAATTGGTGTTAGGAGACATTGCAATGGCATGTCATGGGAAGTCAAGGCATGATATGACATGGCAAGGCAAGACATGGCATGAAATTGCATGGAAAGGAAAGACATGGCTTTGCAAGGAAAGACATGTCATGGAAATGCATGGAATGACATGGCATGGCATGGCATTGATCATCACTTGTGTATAAGTGATACTCCAATATAACTCAATTTTCTTTGTTACTATCCGACCCATGCCTGTATGTGATATGGACCATTATGATGACTTGCTCTGATTGATAATACTGGATTTGAATCTCATTTTGTGGTTGAAGGGTGTAGTTCTCAGCAAAATCAACCATCGATAAGACAATACCAACGAGATATGTATCTTTGCATATTCTAAAATTCTCGTCTTGCCATCGAGCCACATTGACATGATGAACATATTTTCATGTTTTTTTGACAAAGTCCTTCATGAAGTCACATAGCCCTACCTGTGAAGTCACCAATTGTATCATTTTTATTTCCTTCCCTCCATCAATATCATATGCAACATATTTAAATCTTTGCAAGGAAACCTCCTTCTTCCCCAATTCATACGCATCGCTTACATGGATGAACTTTAATAGTAATGCCATTCCACCACACTTAGGGCATATCCCATCTAAACAAGATTTTTGATAAAATGTACAACCCTCTGGACTTGTACACAAGATGCTATGAATAAAGTATCTAGATGACAATGATGGAAATATAATTGAGCATTCCTACAAAAGGGTGTTATGCAATACATGAAAAAAAATATGTTTCATAATAATAACCATCCTCGATTTGATATCTACAACAACATGTGTTACGAATTGTGTTTATTTGAACATACCGATGCTTGCATTTATGGAAAGATATTTGGCCCAAGTTAGGCGCACTATATAATTTCGTGAATCTCTCATACAATTGTGTCTATGTAATCTCAAGAAATTATTTAATATGAGGTTCATGGTCCCTAGATCCCCTTCTCAATTTTAGTACATCTTTTTGGTTGGAAGAAGGCCTAGTGTTCTCATGCTAGAAATCCTGTACTAGTCCCTTAACTGATCCAATTAAATTCATGTCAGAACAAGGTATCCTATCAACGAAACCCCACAAATATGTTGGGCCATCTATGTCAAGGATATCTCATCTATGAGAATACTTTATAAAGGTTTTACTATTTAATTTCATGAGATGGGAGGTTTGTTGTAGAAAATAATGTTTTCTTGTGATATTGCTAACAATTGATTGTGACAAGACACATTGGGTTTCATTATGCTCTTTAGAACAAGATTTATTACCAATTCTTTGAAAAGCATCCACAAGGTTTCTAACAATATGATGTCTTATTTCTAAACTTTTGACTGTTTTAATGCCTAAAATTCTCCTAACAGTAGTCAAACTTCTAGATTTTAACAAAGACAAAAATAATTGACATTTAACGACATCATATTTTTATTCAAAATTTTATTTAATGATTTTATAAGAATGATAATGAATAGTATGATTAGGTAACTTACCTTCAAGTGATGTTATACCACTTTCATCCACCATAATGCGTTTAGGAGTTCTTCATTGCACACTGCTCAATCTAGGTTGGGATGATGAGCCCCTATTTTGGCACTCTTGACCTCCCTGCTGTAGAGTTAACAATGTTGCGGTTCTTACCCCTTCAATCACTGACAGATCAATTCTRGGAGGAGAGCGGACATGTTATTGACTAGTTTCTAGAATGTTTGACTATCCAACAAGAGGTTGCACCATATGAACTTCTTCACCACAATGTTGTGCACTAGTTTCCTCTCTAATTTCATCCATTGTATAATCATCTCTGAGAAAATCCTCCATCATTTGGTCATCCACAAATTTTTTTCTTGATGATATTTTGATTGTATTGGTCTCTACTGAAATCCTGTTCTTTGCTTGTGGTGGTGGAAGGAAAATAACATTGGCATCTATTCCGCTAGAAATTGGATTTCCCTCTTCTGAAATCCTACACTTTGACATACATAGCTTTTCCTTCTCTTTCTTCTTCTACATTTTCAATGGGTTTCTCTTTCCTCGAGGACTTCCAATTCCAAGGGGACAAATTTGTCTTCATATTCCAAAAGAAGACATAACTAACAATTCCAATTCCAATTGGAAAAAATTGTCTTGGTATTACACAATAAGGCACAACTAACAATTCCAATTCCAATTGGATAAATTTGTCTTAGTATTACACAACTAACAATTCCAGTTGGAAAAATTTGTCTTGGTATTACACAAGAAGACAAAACTAACAATTCCAATTGGAAAAAATTGTCATGGTATTACACAAGAAGACACAACTAATAATTCCAATTGGACATTTTTTTCTTCCAATTCCAAGAAGACACAACCAACAATTCCAATTCCACTTGGAAAAAATTTTCTTTCAATTCTTCCCACAATTGTCTTGAAATAACAAAAAATTGTCTATGAATTAAACAATAAGACAAAAAGAAAAATAACCTGTCTTTTCCTGCTATTTTTGCATGTAGATGTCATGCTTGTTTGAGTTTTTTTGATATATGAGGTATAGGAGTGTGCTTGTCACATAAAAAATGCCTAGCAGGAATGCACACGCGTTCCTAAAATGCATGCACAATAAAGCATGTGCATGTTCTAGGAATGCACATGTGTTCTTGATGGGCATGGATGAGTGCACAACCACAAGGATTTCAAGTCACAAGAGCATGTGTGTGCTCTTAATGCAACAAAAATATAATTTAGTATAGACCAAACATATTTATGAATAAATAATTATAGGGGTTTGGGGACGACTAGGAACCAAGGGATTAGGATTGAAAGTGTTTTGAATCATAGATAAATGGTTAGAGAAACAAGATGTGGGTGCAAGGGTTGTGGGGACTTTGACAAGAGGTATATTCATAGTTCACTTAGGGCTCAAGTGTGGAGGGGTTTAAGGGCCGAGAATAGGTTATACCTAGGATTATATGGAGCTAGGGGGGGTCTAGGTAATGGTATAGGTCAAGATCTAGGTCATGGTATAGGTCTAGGTCATGGTCTAAGTCTATCTCTAGCTCTATGTCATGGTCTAGGTCATGGTATAGCTCTAGATATAGGTCAATGTCATGGTCTACATCATGGTGATTGCACAGGTATAAGTAATGTTATAGTTAATGGTCATCGTATAGGTCTAGGTCATGTTCTAGGTCTTGTTATGTCTATGTATAGGTCTAGGTATTGACATGTCTAGTTCAAAGCCATTTATTTTCTTACGATGTAGATAAGGGGGTGGAGAGAGAGGAAGAAAGAGCGTGTGAGAGGGGGAGAGGGGAAGACAAATAAAGTGTGTGAGAGTGAGGGAGAGGGAGACAAAGAGGGAGGGGGGTAGAGAGAGAGAGAGAGTGAGAGGAGGGGGAGGGGGGGGAGAGAGGGAAGTGGGATTAGATAGAAGAAAATATAGCAAGGTTGGGAGAGTGGGGGAGAGAGAGGGAGGGGGATACAAGGAGTGAGAGAGTGATGGTTATATGCAATAGGTAAAGAGAGAATGGGGTAGAGATGTATTATTTGAGAGTGTGAGAGGGTGGGAGAGGAATACCAAGAGGGGGGTAGAGAGAGAGTCTGTGGGAGTACATATAGATAAACTATGCTCTATCATACACAATCTAGGGCATGTCAAACATTGATTGTGAATAATACAAAATTGAGGAATAACCTTTTATGTTTGTTACCAGTATGTAAATGGATAATGACAACAATATAATCTTGAAGAATTTACAAATAGTTAACTGTTCCAATAATACATAATATATGCCAATCTCATAAGAAAAAATATCAATCATGGATTTTTGATAATATAAAATCAAACAATTGGAAATCCTAGAGAGACATGGGAAATAAAGCATAGAAAAATGGTTAGAGCACCAACATGTGGGTGCAAGGGTTGTGGGGCCTTTGAAAAGAGGTATATGTGTAGTGAACTTAGGGCTCAAGTGTTTAGGGGGTTAAGCATCAAGTATAGGTTATGGCTAGACTTAGATGGAGCTAGGGCAGTCTAGGTCATGGTCTAGGTCAAGTTCTAGGTCATGGTCATGTTCATGGTCATGGTATAGGTATAGGTCATGGTCTAGATCTATTTCTAGGTCTATGTCATGGTCTAGGTCTAATTCTAAGTCTATGTTGTTATAGTCCAAAATTCCACTCCTATGCATTTTTGACATTGACCTACTCATTTACACATTTTCCAACCACTTTTGCTGAGTTTCCTCTTAAAAACATATTTTTTTATGGTGTACATGCCCTAATACAAATGCAACATGAGTACATACGTGACCGAAATACATATCGACCCGAATATACTCTCAAAAGTTTCAAAAAATAAAAAAATTCCACGCTTTCCGGTGGAGTTTATGAGCTATTTTGGGTTGCAAAACCATTTTACCTCTTGTATCCCTTCTAACAACTAAATAATAATCATTTCTCCATATAAAAAGGGCCCTAGGGGGGTCATTTGAGGATATGAAAGAAGAGGCAAGTGAACTCTGCCAAAATTTCTCTCTCTCATTCCAAGCCTTTGCATCTTGTTCTAAGTTTTCATCCTCAACATTCCCAATCATTCATCCTCCTTATGCAATCCATCCATTTCCTTATATTGGCATGTTGGTTGTGAGGATATCACTTTGGGATTGGTGCACTTGGAGACTAATTAGAGGAACCCATGTGAGGTTCATGCAGCGGTGTCGACAAGATTAAGGTTGTATCTTATCATCTTGTTTTCAATAAAAGAGAATTTTCTTGTCCCAAATCTATGTGTCTTCATGTTTGTATCTCCAAATTTCTTTCATGAATGTTTAGACCCTTAAATGATCTTGTTTATTATTCATATGATGTTTTATATTGTTCTCTGAAGTTGTTTCGGGCCAACATTGGGAGGAGGCCTGTAATCTAGTAATGAACAATGAGAGGAAATGATCAACTACAAATGAAAGGACTTAAGGTGCATATCTTGATTTTCCTTTCCTTTCATTAATTGTCATTAGGTCTTACTAGATTTGGGTGGAAGAGGAGTAATTCTATCCTTTAAGGTTCCATTTCTCTTCCTAGTCACTAGACCCTAATTAGGGGGATTTCCCCACAAAGAATATGTCATGGAATACATCATGGTCATCATATAGGTCTAGTTCATGGTCTATGGTNTTCGGATATATGAGGGATCAAGTGAGACTTCACTGAATCTGACACGATTCTCTTTTCTTTCTTTTCATTCTTCTTATGTTTGGTCTTTTTCTCTTCTTCATCTGGTTTTGGTACACCCACTATAACATGTTCTAGGAGATCATTCTCGTCTAGAATCATCTGCAACCTATGCTTCCAAGATCTGAAGTTTCTAGATCCTTATAGCCTGTCTTCTACCCTCATGTTGGTAGCCATTCTTTCTTACGGTAGAAAGAACCCTAGCCCTCCAGGCTATAGAAATAATAAAAAATCAAATTTCTTGGATTTGAAAACCGAACTCACCAAAAGATGCATTGGATTGAGGTGAGTATGCTGGTACAGTCAGATTTCTGAAAATCCAAATTTTACCCCTTCAAACTTGATCTGCGGATTTCTGGACTGGTGCTTCTGGTTTTCTTGTACTTCTGGTACTTCTTGTACTCTGGTTTTCTGGTACTTTTGGCACTTTGTGAAAACCAAGGTTTCACTTTCCGGGAGATCTAGCCACTAAAAATGTGCGCTGAAGATGCCAAAATGTTCCTTGAGGTAGGGCACACCTTTCTAGATGGATTTGGGGCTGAAATTCTTCTTCAATAAAAATCCCTAATTTTCTTGTACGACAAAAGTGACGTTTTTCTTTTTCCTGTGAAAGATGCTCTCTTCAGCTTAGCTCTGATACCATGTTAAAGTTTCTGCTATTATTAGGTTACTTTCAATTTACTAGATAACAATAGCATAGATAGGACCACTGAGAGAAACACAATCACAAGAGTACACAAGCATTTATCCTGGGAAACACTCAAGGGGAAGAAAACCCAACAAAACTTCCTTAATATAGATATCCAATACAATGCCAAGACAATGAACCAAGCAATACAAAAATTCCTCTTCCAGAGATGCGTCTTTCTCTCTCTTCCTTCTTCCGACAACTAGTAACTGCATCTTCCTTCAATACTTGCACACTAGATGAGTGAGGTGTGTGTATGTCCAAATGAGGCGCTGACCTCTCTTATTTATACAATCTGGCAGGTGCTGAACATGTGTCTTTTCACTAGCAGGGCCAACTTCTTCTTCTGGGTGGTTATAACCACTTTAATATATTCTGGCTGGGTCGACTTCTCATTCTGGGTGGTTATAACCACTTTAATATATTCTGGGGATGTCTTTTCATTTAGCCTATTACAATTAGGGTTTGACCAATCCTCAAAAGGGGATTTGGTCAATTACAATGCCCAACATGATCAATCCACAAAAGGGGATTGATATAATCAATAATAAATATATTTTATCATTATCCACAAAAGGGGATAAGAATATTCTTTGCAGTTACACAATATTTTAACAATTTTTAATCCCTATTCGCATTTCAGTAGGTTGG
>SNQJ01S0004276.1:123879-136894 GCA_010110895.2 Picea sitchensis
TTTAAAATTAATATTCTTTACTATTTTTAATCTATTTTTGTCTTCACATATATCAAAATCCTAGAATACATAACTCTCTTATTTCTATTATAACTTTTTGTCGACTTAACCATTTCTTGAATCAATTATATGTTGCACTAGAGGAGATCAATATCTATGATATTAAAAAAAAAAATTTCTTTTGATCATGTTAATACCCTCGTTTCTCGCATGAACAAAAGACATTGTAATTTCAGGGATATATTGACTTTGATAATTTAATATATATATAAAATTAATATTGTAAATTTCTGAAAAATATAACGCACTACAAAACTGGGTTCTCTAAAAGTATACAAGTGTTTGGAACAAAATTACATCATTAATATACTCAACACCTACATGAACAAAAAAATATCCCTCATATTTTGTTCGAAAAATAAGATACCACTGTTATAAAAAAACAAATTTGACATAGTTATTCAAAATTTCTGTGAAAAAAAGTTGTATATTTGGAAAGCTAATTCAATTTACTATGTTTCATATTCTTACAAAATATTCAAATGCATTGTAAAAGTACCTTTAGTAATCCCTCCAAGTTAAAATATTGTTGTTTTTCCAGGTTTGGATTGCCACTAACATGTCATGAGAGACCATCATTATCTTTCACTTACCCAGGGTCAAAAAATTTGGGCTACAGATATAGACACTACTTTTTTATATGCAAAGAATGTAACCACATGCATATGTTAGACAAGATTTGAACTAGGGTGAGCAACTTTAAAACCATTAATCATATCCACTCGATCGTCCCCTTACACACACACACACACACACACACACACACACACACACACATGAGGAAAACATTGTTAAATTCCTTTATTTTATTTAGATTATATGGATGGAGTATATTTCAACCACCAAGCACAATAAATAATGGTAACCTATCGGGATTTAATTAGACTAAAATCATAGTCTAACTCAAATAAAAGACTTTATAGCAAACATTATCTTGAAACAATTTGTTCGAACCTATTTAGATACCTTCTACCCTTATATATATATGTTGATATTATGGTGTCTGCGGGAGGTATTAAACTCCACGTGTAACCCTAACAATAATAGAATATTTTGGGAAGCAAGAAGAACCCTAAATAATTGGACATAACCCTAGAAGACAAGTTGGCTAAAATAAATATTTAATATTGAGTTTTTAGCCTCCAGAATGAGAAGTTGACCCTTACAACTAAGGACGAGAAATATAAATATAGGACGCCAGAGTTCATTTGAAAAAAACATCTCGCAACTGCAGAAATTTAGCTGTGCGCAAGTCTAGAGAGTAGCTGTAGCTGTAGCTACTACAACTTGTATTTTCAGTTTCAGTCTTGGAATCTCTCTTGGTTATGGTTTGGAATTTCTTCTTGGTATGCTAACTCTGGAGAGTATATACACTACCTTGATTGGATATTAGGCCTAGGGTTTTCTTCCAGAATTATTCTCTGTCAAGGTTAAGGTGCTTGAGGGTGGCTTCGGCTTATGGCTGGGTGACAATATTGCTATATTGTCTATGGTTAAACGAGCACACCTATTATTTCTAACAAGTTATGGGCCCACACTGTCTTTGGATAGTCTAACCATTAGAATATAGATTGGGAGGATTTGATCAGTTACAGTTGCACTTGCATTCAAAGTTTTTGCTGTAACAACGAAAACCTAACCCTCTTGTTAAGTCACCTTAATTGAGGATATTCAGGATAGCCAAATGATCCCTAACCTAGTGCACATCCTGGTACTCTTAGCAAGCTAATACGCCTAGTTTAAGTTTTTGGTCAAAGTCAAAGGTTGACCAAGTCAAAGAAGTCATGACCTACTATATGAAGTCAGAAAACAAGTTAGAAGGGGATTCTAAATTCAGATCATAGAAGACAAGGATTAATCTCATCCTTGCCAAGAATAAAGTGTTGGATATCATGAAAGGAAAGATCGTGGAACCACAGTTTGAAGAAGGAATAGAGAAGGAACCTCAAAATGTTGCAGTTATGGAGAAGTTCAAAGACAATGACATCAATGCCATGAGTATCATAGTGGACTATGTAAAAGACCACTTGATACCCTACATCTCTTATCTTGACTCATCTAAGAATATGTATGATGCCCTAACTAACCTCTTCTCAGTTATAAACATTGGACACATAATGAGTCCGAAGAATGAGCTTCGTGACATGNTAAAATACCACTTGATACCCTACATCTCTTATCTTGACTCATCTAAGAATATGTATGATGCCCTAACTAACCTCTTCTCAGTTATAAACATTGGACACGTAATGAGTCCGAAGAATGAGCTTCGTGACATGAAAATGAATGATGATGACATCATAACATCATACCTTGTGAGAATCTCTCAGTTAAGAGATCAACTACAAGCTATTGAAGAAATCATTTTAGAGAAGGAACTGGTAAATATAGTACTCAATGGTCTTCCCAAGACATGGGATGCATTTTCCACAAGCATGAACACAATAAAGGAGTATCCCACATTTGAAGAACTTTGGAATTTCTGTGCACAAGAAGAATCAAGGATTAACACAAAATAGGAATCCCAAAATAAATACGATGATCAAGCTTTCACAACAAAGTTCAAGAATTTCAGGAATAAGAAGAAGTTTGGCTCAAGGAAGAAACCAAATCAAGAAAAGGATATTTCAAAGATACAATGCTTCAATTGTCGAAAATATGGTCACTAAAGGAACCACTATCCCAAGTTAAATAAAATGAAGGAAACAAACAAAACAACAATTGCCGAAGAAAGGGAACCCTAAAAAAAAGTCAAGCATGATAAAACAAACTTATTCTTCTAAGTCAAGGTAACAATATTCTTCAAAGCCCTTAAATATATCATGTTTACATAGTTCCTGTACATATCATGTATATCTGTTTCTTAGAATAAAATATGTTCAAGGGAAACAATACCTATGGAAGAATAAAAGGATAAGGATTGCTATTACGATGACTAGAAGTCAAGCAATACACATGAAAAGATGAAGCATGTTGACAATATTTGGTAACAATTGCCATGGAAGCTATTATATAAGTAAAAACTGTTAGATAATTCTAAATAAGAATCAAACCTGAAGAGACCCAGAAGAAGTCAAAACAAAGGAAATTAGAAAAAGACTTGTGACACCTTGCAGAAGGCAATAAGAATGCAGGCAAAAGCGTGGAATATCATAGATGGAGGGAGATGATTACATAATTCCAAAAGAAGAGCATGTATTCATGCATGAAGCAAGGATTAGGAGGGATCTAATCCTAATTTATATGATCCATTGAGGATTAATAAGTATCTATCCATGTTCCCATTGAAAGTAGCAACCATGAAAAGAAGCATGTGTTCAGTTTGACTGTAGAAGAAGTCTTCTTAAAAAASAAGCCTTAAAGTATCCTTGGTTGTCCATGTATATCCATGATCCTATGATGAAAGGAAGAAGTTGGAATCTTTAGGGCATGGAATMTACAAAAGATTCCATGGACTCAAGAGCTAAAGAGAAACATGAGGAAGAACATGAAGATTCCAAGAGAGAAAGAAAAAGCTAGAACAACTAGTTATTATACTGGAAATCACAAAGACTACCAGCTTGGTTTGAAATCACTAAGAAACAATTGAGAAAAAGAAATGGAAGTTATGATAAAGAACAATGTGAAAAATACTTATGAATGGAAGCATTGCAAGATTCTTAGGTTCTTCTAGAAGGAGGGAGAAGACTACGATACCAACTTGTTCCAGATATACCTCTTGTAGTATCCATGGATTGGAATTTACATGTAAAAGATTGTTCTTCCCAATAAAGAAAGTGAGATAGAAGCTTATACTAGAAAGAGACCCATGCATGTAGATATAAGAAGACCTTTTATAGAGTCAAACAACTTGATGCAGAGTATCTCATATACAACATAAGTGTGGTGAAAACTTTCTATGACATAGATAGTGTATCAAAATAGTTACTCAAAAGTCTGGGATGATGGAGTGCTAATCCATGGAAAAATATCATGATGACAGAAGAAATGATACTTAGATATGTTTCAGTTTGAGTCTTTCCACGATGTCATGAGATAGCAGGAAACAAAAGTGCTGAAATTCGACCATGATATATTGTAATGATCAGAGCTATATGAAGCCTTCAGAGAAAACCAATTTTCCATGACAGACTAAAGTACATTGATATCAAGCATTACATTCACTGTGATGAATTCCAGAAAAGAGAAGTAGTTCTCCAATATATCTCCATAGATGAGAAAATAACAGACATTTTGGTAAAGCCTCTATCCAAGATGAAAAAGTTTGCGTACTTAAGAAACAAGCTGGGGCTTGTGGAGATGAATTCCTTATTGAAAAATGAAGAGATTACTCCCAGGTTGGGAGGGAGCACTGATGTGTTATTGAATTATGGAAAATAACTTTTCAGTTCAAAAAGTGGTCTAGGATGAGCATTTACTTTCCAGTTCGGAAAGTGGTTTGAGATTTCTAAGGGATATGCATTTTACAGTTCTAAAAATGGTCCAGATCGGAAAATCATTTTCGTAATGAAAATGGTTCAATAGATTGCTGATGTACCATATATAGTGATTCCCCTTGTGTCCAGTGTGGGGGAATGGTCTAGGAAATTCACTCTTCTTGGAAGCTACTCTGAGTAGTGGTCAAGTAGAATGGTCCGCCTTGTCAGGAAGTCATTTTTTTGAAGTTCACAGTTGTGAGCAGTTTTGAAGAATGGTCCGTTTTGGAGGTTGGTGTAGGACAATCATTCCCCAGGGAAGACTTATTCTATTTAGGTTGCACTATTATTAGTGCCAAAGGAATGACCTAGTTAGGTGAATTGTCTAGGTTCAACAATCAAGGACAAATATTCCTTGGGGAAGACTCATTCTCTCTAGGTTGCACTATGATTAGCGTTAGATGAATGGTGATGCAGCCCCCCTACTTCCCCATATGGATGCGTGACCTACCGGTATTGGATCTCCGATTCTTGAGTCGAAATACTCTTTGGAACCTTAAAGGTCCCCTTCTGTATCTAAACATAGCCCCCCTTGGCTTCCTGGTGCAGGTTTGACGGTAACCCGTGATCTTCCCTTTCGCTCTGTTGCAAAAAATCAGAGTGCCGACATTAGCTCCTTTTTGGATAAGACTTCTCTTGGTGTGACCTGGGGCTATGACCACGTGATTGAGAACGTAATCAAAAGCGTTTTCGAGTCAAACTGCTTTTGGGCCCGCAATTATCCTCTAGCCTCCACATGTCCTTATGATGAAACCATGGTTTGAATTGTGGTCCTCCCTCAATATATTAAACTCCTCGCAAATTTTGTCCCCGCAATGACATGGGATTGTCGATCTCACTATCTTGATGATAACATCCAAATCGTTGATTCAAATCTGCGTCCTTCTTATCTACATACCAGATAATCTCCCTCTGAATCAATGATCAAGGTTTCTTCGTGATTCTAGACTCTGGGAGTTTGAAATATCAAACCCATCTCTCTTCCGTACTCCAACCTTCCGGAGTTGACGATCAACGAACACCTGCCCCGTAAATCAATGAACCTGCCTTCACTTCGGTTGATTGACCTTCAACTCAGATCGATGGTCCAATGACCCTTCCTTCACTTCGGTTGATTGACCTTCAATTCAGATCAATGGTCCAATGAACCCCTTCTCGATTGACGCTCGAGATTTCCTCCAGGTATCCAGACTTCTGAGATCTCAAATCTCAAGTCTCTTCTTCCCATTGACTTTTACCCAGAGTCTAAGATCCACTGACATGTGTCCCTCCCGATCCAATGATCAAGGATTACTTCGGGGATTTAGGGTCTTTGCGCTTCGATGATCTCAGTCCTTAAACTAAAACCTCACTTCAGATTTTCCCTGGAGTTCGAGATCTCTTGACAAGTGTCCCCTCATAGATCAACGACTCACGATTCCTCGGCTCTTTGGGCTCCGGGTGTTTCAAGTTTCAACTTTCACCTTCCTCTATATATTTCGACCTTTTGACACATACCCTCCTGGATTCAACGGTCCAGACATGCTCCGGCTCTTCGTCTCTCCACGCTCCAGGAGTCTCAAGTTTCAAACTCGACTCCTTGTGCACTCACGATATCTGACAACCCACGCTTGCTTGACCGATCCAACGTCTGAGGTTCATTGTAGATGATTTGATGTCTCAGATCTATTCAGATGATCAAACAACTGAGATTCCACTTTGACGTTTCAAGGCTCCGGACTTCGGGAATCTCAAGTTTCAAAACCGCTAGATTCTCTCTCCTCTGTGCGCGAAGTGCTAAGGTTCATGCACCTCCTTATAATATGAAGAATGCTGATCTTATTCCCTATGATCCAACGATCATGATCGTTATTTCTTCTGATCTTCTGATATCTTCCCGACTTAGAAGATTTATCAGTTTTCAAAGGTCTCAAATCTTTGTTCCTTCTACGAATCCGACTTTGGGATCTCGTCAACACTTGTGAAAGTGATTTATCTTCTGAGATTTTGTCCTTATAAGGATTTCAATCTCCCATGCACACCTTGTTTTCTCGATATTTTGAAATAACTCAATTCAAATCATTTTCTTGAAAATAAAATTCTTCTCGCCCACTTGGCATTCTTCTGCGCTGGTTCTTCGAAGCTTGTTAGCTTCTTGATGCTCTACACACCTTGCACCTGGTCTGAGTTTCTCTGATTCTCTTTGAACTTCTCTAATCCAATCCGAGACTCAGTCGATGCACTCCTTGCATTCAATATGCACACCTTTCATACAAGTATCAGAAGAGAAACAATTGAAACTCATCCAGTTTCGTCACTAACTCATATAGTCAATTTCTCAAACAATCATACATGAACGAATTGAAATAAATCGTACACACATAATAACATTCATTCAATCACACATGAAATGAACACAGTCCAAGGATTTGGGACAATTTCTATCTGTTCTATTCATTCATGAAAAACAATTTACATAGTGTTTCTGCTACTCTACTCTGTTCTCCTGATCTTTGTCTTCTTCTCTCTATTATGTCTGTCTTTTCTATCTGTTACAATGCAACAAAAACTATCTAAGGACTAGCTCCACGAGCTCTCTTGTCTTGTCTGAAATCTATCCTATCAATTCAAAGATGTTACCTACTTCATTCTATTAAAATAACTACCAGTTATTGCCAGATGGAGTCAACACTCCATCTCTGCAATCTCTTACAGTTCTTCACAACTTTACAAAGAAGTTACAATTTAAATCGCTATTTACAAAATATCCCAGTGAGCGATTTAAATACTGAAATTAATGTGATTTGAAATTCTGGCATTGCTAATATGTCATTCATTTACCTCCATGCATGCATTGTTGACTTTGAAGGCGATGCTCTTGCATCATACTCCCTTGGTTAAATTTTTTCATGGACTCCTATCCATGATCTCCTGCACTGTCTTTCCATGCTTCAAAATATCAGGTTTTGTAACCCAACTTGCATCTTCCATTGGATGATCTTTCCACTTCACTAAGTATTCAAGATATGTCTTTCTCCTAGTCTTCTTTCCATCCCTTTGTTCAATGATTTTCTCCATATGAGGTTTTTCTGCTGTGGGAAATTGCTCTTCCCACTGAATTTATTTCTGATCATCTAATTCTCGTGCTTCATCTCTCCTGTAAGGATACAGGTTTGCAACATTGAATATCGACGATATCCCAACATTGTCTGGAAAATCAATCTCGTAATCATTGGCTACGAATTTTATGAGAATTCTGCATGGTCCTATCTTCTTCATCTTCAATTTGTTATATGTTCCCCTTAGAAACCTTTCTTTTCTCAAATGAGCTAAAAATTCATCTCCAAATTCGAATTGAACTTCTCTCCTCTTTTGATCAACTCTGCTCTTGTATTTCTGGCTGCTGTTCTGTAGCTGTTCTTTGACTCTGTCATGGAGTTTCTGCATTTCTGTTGCGAAATTCTCCGCTCCAACACTTCAGAACTCATCTTGATTCAGATCTCTCAACTCTGTAATCCCTCTTGGCTGTATACCATACACAATTTCAAATGGTCCTTTCCCTGTGCTCCTGTTCACTAAATTGTTGAATGCAAATTTTGCTTGTGCTAGAATCTGGTCCCATTGACGACCTTGCTCAGTGACTAAACTTCTTAACAAGTTTCCTAGACTCCTGTTTACTACTTCAGTTTGTCCATCTGTCTGAGGATGATATGATGAACTAAAGGACAAGTTCGTCCCCAACCTCTTCCATAGAGTCCTCCAAAAGTGTCCTATAAATTTGGTGTCCCTGTCTAAGACTATGCTCCTCAACAATCTATGTAATCTCACTACCTCTCTAAAAAACAAATTAGCTATGTGTGTAGCATTGTTCGTCTTCTAGCATGGTATGAAATGTGCAATTTTTGAAAATTTGTCCACCACAACAAATATGAAATCACTCCCTTTTTGAGTTCTAGGTAATCCCAAAACAAAATCCATACTGATTGCATCCCACGACCTTTCTGGAATTGGTAATGGTTGATACACACTAGTGTTTTGTTGTCTTTCTTTTGGCATACTGCCAAATCCTACATTTGTTCACAAAATTGTTCACTTTTGCTCTCATGCTCAGCCAATAATATGAATTACTCAGCTGTGCAAATGTCTTATCATGACCAAAATGTCCAGCTAAACCTCCACTGTGTTTCTCTTTCAACAGGTTATCCCTCATTGAGCATTTCAGTATGCATAATTGGATTCCCTTGAACAATAATCCATCCTGGATCAAATATTCAGTCCACGGGCTTCTGTCTCCCATCAAAGGATTCTTTCATGCTTCGTAAGATTCCTTAAAATATGCGTCTTATTTATACATCTCTTTGAGGTGTTGAAACCCTAAAGTCTACACTTGGAATTCTTGTACAATCAAACTCCTCCTACTCAAAGCATATGCAACTTTGTTAGTAATTCCAACAATATGTTTAATAACAAAAGTAAAATTTTGCATAAATTCTACCCATTTTGCATGTTTCTGATTCAACGTTTTTTGCCTGGTAACAAATTCCAAATCTTGATTATCACTATACAAGACAAATTCTTTGGGAATTAGATAGTGTCTCCACTTCTTCAAAGCTTGAATCACTACATACAATTCTTTGTCATATTTGGAATAATTATTCTTGGTGTCATTCAATTTCTCATTGAAATAAGCAACTGGCCTATTATCTTGACTCAAGACTGCTCCAATAACTAATCCACTTGCATTGCATCTCACCTGAAATGTTTTTCCAAAATCTAGTAGGACCAGAATTGGCTCTGTTATTTTCTCCTTCAACACTTTGAAATTTTTTTCATCTTCCTCTATCCAACTGAAGGACTTGTGTTTCTTCTTCATAGTGTCCAGCATGGGTGCACATATACCATTGAAATTTCTGATAAACTTTCTATAAAATCTTGCTAACCCATGAAAACTTCTTACCTCAAATATGCTACCTGGCGATGGCCATTCTCTGATCGCTCTCACTTTTTCCAAGTCCATCTTCAATTCATTTGAAGATATTACAAAACCCAAATATATGAGCTCCTTCTTCATATTTATCAACAATTCTCTTGCTGCAAACTTTCCATCATTGATGTCAGATGTCTTAAGTGTTATCCCTTTATCTTATTGAAGATTAGTATGTCATCCAGATATACTATGAAAAATTTCCCAATGAAGTATTTCAACACTTCACTCATTAACCTCATAAATGTGCTTGGTGCATTTGTCAATCCAAATGGCATGACCAACCATTCAAACAATCCTTTATTTGTCTTGAATATTGTTTTCCATTCATCTCCCTCTCTCATCCTTATTTGATGATATCCACTTTTCAAGTATATCTTGGAAAAATATCTCGCTCCACTCAAACAATCCATCAAATCATCCATCCTTGGTAAAGGAAATTTGTACCTAATGGTTATCTTGTTGATAGCTCAGGAATTTGTACACATCCTCCATCCTCCATCTATCTTTGGACTTGACACAGTTGGTACTGCGCATGGGCTTAGGCTTTCCCTGACTAAACCTTTATCCAACAACTCCTAGACTTGATTTTTGAACTCCTCATTCTCTCTAGGTGTCAACCTATAAGCTATTTTGTTTGGTAAACTAGCTCCTAGAATAAGGTCAATACAATGGCTTATACTCCTGATGGGTGGAAATGAGTGTGGTAACTCATCCATTACTATATCAACAAAGTTTTCTAATAGTTCCTGGATTTATATAGGCAAATATTCCACAAAAGTATTCGTAAGGATAACTCTAGGCTTCCTCACTACACAAAACTGCATTTCTTTCTCCTTCTTGACTTCATTCAAGAGCTCCTTCCCGCTCATGAGAAGTATGCTTGAACTAGCTTCCCTCTTTTTTTTTTGTCTTCTATTGGTAACAACATATGTGTCCTACCATTCTTTTCTAGGGTATAGGTATTCTTCCTTCCATCATGAATAACTTTTTGGTCATACTGCCACGACCTCCCCAATAAAATATGACAGACATCCATAGGAATTGCATCACATAATAGTTCATCCCTATAACCTCCTATTTTAAATTCAACTTGGCATTGTTGACTTACCATTACTTGATGTCCTTTCTGCAACCATGATACCTTGTATGGTTTTAGATGTGCATTTGTCTTCAACTTCATATTCTCCACCATCTCAGTGGATACTAGATTGTCAGTGCTCCCACTGTCTATGATCACCTTGCAAAATCTGTCTTTCGACTTGCAAGAAGTTCTGAAAAAAATTGTTCGCTGAACTGGTTCCTCTACATCCTTCTCGAGTTTATGAGGAATATTTCTCATCATTAGGTTCCTTCCTCCTTCTACTGCTTCTACTTCCACTTGCTTTTTTCTTCAACAATTTGTGCTTCTCTTCCTTCTCTTTTTCTATCGAGACATTCCCAAGATTTGTGTCCTTCTTTTCCATAGGTATAACATTTAACTACACCTCCTATGGCTCTTCCTCGTCCTCTTCCTTTGGAAAACGAACCTCTTCCACCATGTTGTCCTTCTTTAGAACTTCCACCTTTCTGATGGTGACTATGATGTTTGTCAGCTTCATGCTTCGACTTCTGGAATTTCTCTCTGGTAGTTCCCTTACATCTGCTTGAGTTTCCTCCTCTACTTCGTTGGCTTTGCTTCTTGGCCAGTTTTTCTTCAGTTTTCAAGGCTACTTGATCAGCATATTCGACTGTACTAACCGACATCATGCTGATATCCTCTTGGATTTCGTATCTCATCCCATTGATATATTTGGCTATCTTTTCATATTCATTTTCCTTCTGTCCAGCTCTGATGTTCAGTCTGTAAAATTCTTCAGTGTGCTCCTTCAGTGATAAACCCTCCTGCGTTAGGTTCTGCAATCTTCTGTAAATATTAATTTTGTAATCCTTCGAGATAAACTTGGCTTTCATCTTAGCTACCATCCTATCCCAGTTTTTAATTTTCTGCTTACCATTTCTCCTGCGTTTGGCTTGCATTTCATCCCACCATAGTGCTGCATGACCTTTAAGTCTTGTCACTGCATACTTCACCATCTTGTCT
This sequence comes from Picea sitchensis, assembly GCA_010110895.2. Lineage (NCBI taxonomy): Eukaryota > Viridiplantae > Streptophyta > Pinopsida > Pinales > Pinaceae > Picea > Picea sitchensis. Next base: position 135,461 of record SNQJ01S0004276.1, read on the forward strand.
TCCTTGATATATTCATAATCAAATTATTTGTCCATAGCACGTACCCAATCTAACAATTCTTCAACTTCTAAATTGCCTTCATACATTGATACCTCTATTCTTTCTCTGGCTCCTATTTTTGAAACAACTTTTATCAAGCGATTTTGTGCAGCATCTTCAGTTACATTTTCTTCGACCTCTTCTTCTTCAATCTCAGCTTCACTGATATCTCCATCGTTTGGTGCTCTTCTCTGTGATGTTTCCATGGCATCCAATCTCATTCAAAGTCACCTCATTTATTCTTCCATTTTTGCATTTTCTCTATGCCTTCTGGGTGGCATGATTCCATTGCGTCACCTACAAATAGAAATTAAATTCTTGATACCACAAATGATATCACTTACCCCTTTCTCCTTTTTCTGTTGTCTGTAAACAAACTTAAAATCAACTCTGATACCACCTGATGCAACCCCCTTGATTCCCCATAGGCCTGCGTGACCTCTCGGTCTTGGATCTATGATTCTCGAGTCGAAAGACTCTCTAGAACCTTAAAGGTCCCCCTCTTTATCTAAACACAAGCCCCCTCGAATTCCTGGTGCAGGTTTGACGACAACCCATGACCTTCCCTTTCACTCTGTTGTGAAAAATCAGAGTGCCGACGTTAGCTCCTTTCTAGATAAGCCTTCTCTTGGTGTGACTTGGGGCTATGACCACATGATTTTGGGTGCGGTCACAAGCGGTTTGGAGTCAAACTTCTTTTGGGCCCGAAATGCTCCTCTAGCCTCCACAATTCCTTCTGATGAAACCACGGTTCTAATTGCAGTCCACCCTCGATATCTTAAACTCCTCGCAACTTCTGTCCCCGCAATGACATGGGATCGTCGATCTCACGATCTTGATGATAACGTCCAAATCAAAGATTCAAATCTACATCCTTCTTATCTACAGACCAGATCAACTTCCTCTAAATCAATGGTCAAGGTTTCTTCATGATTCCAGACTCTGGGAGTTTGAAATATCAATCCTAGCTCTCTTCCATACTCCAAACTTCCGTAGTTGATGATCTACGGACTCCTATCTCGTAAATCAATGAACCTGCCTTCACTTCGGTTGATTGACCTTCAGCTCAGATCAATGGTCCAACGACCCCCTTCTCGATCGATGCTCTAGATTTTCTCCAAGTCTTCAAACTTCTGAGATCTCAAATCTCAAGTCTCTTCTTCCCAATGAATTTTACCTAGAGTCTAAGATCCATTGACACGTGTTCCTCCTGATCCAATGATCAAGGATTACTTTGGGGATTTCGGGTCTTCGCACTTCGAGGATCTCAATCCTCAAACTGAAACTTCACTTCATATTTCCCCCGGAGTTCGAGATCTTTTGAAAAGTGTCCCCTCATAGATCAACAACTCATGGTTCCTCGACTCTTCAGGCTCCAGGTGTTTCAAGTTTCAA
>SNQJ01S0004276.1:139712-150481 GCA_010110895.2 Picea sitchensis
GAGAGAGAGAGAGAGAGAGAGAGAGAGAGAGAGAGAGAGAGAGAGAGAGAGAGAGAACCTAATCCTTCCTTTTCAATATAATATATGAATGGAAGGTGGATCAATTATACCTAATCCTGCCTTTTCAATATAATATATGAATGGAAGGTGGATCAATTATAATCCACACTAGTGACTCATAAGGAGACTTGACCAGATTTAAAGCTACTACTAATGACCTCCCCATTGATGATATGAATTGAAAAAATGGTTCAATCAATTCAACTAACCCTTTGGTGTGTGTGTTTTGTTACAATGAGATTAATATGTATACATTGATAATTACGGGGAACCATTGGAACTATTCAATTTGATTGTCTTCGATTAAGTAGCAATGACTAGGATTATCTATTACACCAAAGTTGTCAAGGGATTGCACTTGACCCTAACCATTATTGCATGAGATATACATCCACAAGTGAGCACAACTATAATGATAATTGGTAAGAATTAAACCATGTTGGATACTATATTAACTACCCACGCTATTAAATTGGACAAAACACTTATATTCACTTTCATCTATCACGCGATACATTATTAACATTTATAAAAGAGCATGAGATTAATATAAAATGGAATTCAAATTACATCATATTAAAAAAATAAACAAAAAAAACTTTTCATCTTTGTGGCACTAAGATGGTTGAATATGGAAACCACTTTCTCTTAGAAATACCTACGGGTACATCATTGTCATCGTCATTGTCATCATCCTCACATTATGATCATCATAGTCATTGTCGTTGTCATCGTCGTCGTCATATTCATCATCATCATCATCATCATCATCACCACCATCATCATCACTGTCATCATCATCTTCATCATCATCATTATCATCATCATCATCATCATCTCGTTTCCCTTGTCGCCACCATTAGTGGAAAAAAAACCAACATTGTTGTCATAGTTTTTGTTGTTACTGTCATTGTTTCCACCATCGTTGTTTTCATTGTTGTCTCCATCGTCACCTCCATTGTTGGCATGAACATTAGTAATGGCAACAATGGCAGTGACATTGCCATCATCATCACTACTACCGCCACCACCACCCCCTCCTCCTAGAATATTTTACTTTATTTCTATCAAATAAATTCATTAAGTTTAAAATAATAATAAAAAAACATAATATCACTTAATACAAAACATAAAATAGTAATTATATCATCATAAAAAACTTACATAAAATACTAAATATTTATTAATTTATTTTGTTGGACTTTGTTTTCGGAGTAAGTTCCTTAAATTTGAAAGACTAATAAATATCATCATCACCACCTCCTCAAATATTTTACTTATTTCTCTCAATTAAGAATAATAATAATAATCTATTTTTAAGGTCACGACCAAGCCACACCAAATTTGTGTATGAGACCCCCTTGTTTGTGGGACAAGGGACCCCCCTCCGCCCAACGATTTGACTGGTAAAGTCTACGGAAGTATACATACCCTACCCCCCTCTGGATTTGAACTTGTGACCTCTTAAGAGGAAACACATGTTCTTAACCATTAGGCCCACTCAGACTATATTAAATTCATTAAATTTAAAATATTAATAAAAAAACATAATATCACTTAATAAAAAAACATAAAATACTAAATATATCATCATAAAATTTTGACATAAAATACTAAATATCTATTCATTTACTTGGTTGAACTTTATTTATCACACTTAAATTCATTAAGTTTTTTTAAATTAATAAAAATAAATAGGATCATCATCACCTCCTCTAATATTTTATTTATTTCTTCTTAAATTTAGAAGACTAATAAAAAAAAACATAATATAATTTAATAAAAAACGTAAAATACTAAATACATCATTAAAAACTTGCATAAAATACTAAATATTCATTAATTTATTTTGTTGAATTTTATTTCTCTCGATTAAGTTGATTAAGTTTGAAAGAGTAATAAAAAATATAATATCAATTGATAAAAAAAAAAAAATACATCATCATAAAATGATTGCATAAAATACTAAATATTCGTTAATTTATTTTGTTGGAATTTTTTTTCTCAAGTAAGTTCATTAAGTTTCAWGTAAGTTTAAGTTTCAAGTAAGTTTAAAAAGTAATACAAATAATCATCATCACTTCAATATTTTATTTATTTCCACCCACATTGACTGTTGACAGAGTCCTCGACCTCACACATGGTACAAAACACTTATATTAACCTTCATATATCACGTGATACATTATTAACATTTATAAAAGAGGATGAAGTTAATATAAAATAGAATTCAAATTATATCATATTAAATTAAAAAATAAAATTTTTGTTATCTTTGTTACATTACGATGGTTGAATATGGAAAACACTTTTTCTTATAATGCCCTGAGTACATCATTGTTGTCTTCATTTTCATCATCCCCACATCATCATCATCATAGTCATCATCGTCATAATCGTTTTCGTCATCATCATCATCATCATCATCGCCCTTATCGCCACTATCAACAGTAAAAACGACATTGTGGTCATAGTTTTTGTTGTTACTATCATTGTTGCCACCATCGTTGTTGTCATTGTTGTCTCCACCATCACCTCCATTGTTGACATGAACATCAGTGATAGAAATGGTGGTGGCAACATTGTCGTCACCACCACCACCACCACCACCCCTCCTAAAATATTTTACTTTATTTCAATCAAACAACTTCATTAAATTTTAAAAAATAATAAAAAACATAATATCACTTAATAAAAAACATAAAATAGTGATTATATCATCCTAAAAAAAAACTTACATAGAAAACTAAATATTTATTAATTTATTTTGTTGGACTTTATTTCTAAACTAAATTCCTTAAATTTAAAACACTAATAAACATCATCATCACCACCTCCTCAAATATTTTACTTATTTATCTCAATTAAATTCATTAAATTTAAAATATTAATAAAAACATAATATCACTTAATAAAAAAGCACAAAATACTAAGTATTTCATACTTGCATAAAATACTAAATATCAGTGATTTTCTCTCAATTAAATTCATTAAATTTAAAATATTAATAAAAACACAATATCACTTAATAAAAAAACACAAAATACTAAGTATTTCATACTTGCATAAAATACTAAATATCATTGATTTACTTTATTGAACTTTATTTATCACAAACAAATTCATTAATTTTTTTTTTTAAATTAATAAAAATGAGTAAGATGATCATCACCTTCTCTAATATTTTTTTTTTTAAATTTAAAAGACTAATAAAAAAACATAAAATAAAATACTARGTACATCATTAAAAAAAACTGGCATAAAATACTAAATATTCATTAATAAAAAATAAATATCATAAAAATCTTTCATAAAATATWAAATATTTGTTTATTTATTTTGTTGGAATTTTTTTTTTCTCAAGTAAGTTTATTAAGTTTAAAAAATAATAAAAATAATCATTATCATTTCAATATTTTATTTATTTCCACCTAGAAGCATGGATGATTTTAAGGATGGAAATTTATTTTTAGAATCTYACTAATCCTTCATATGTCAACTATAAATGTTTGGTGATATTTTTGTAAAAATATTCAAATTTCTAAGTAGTTTATATAGTTTTTATAAAATTTTGGCGATTTTTAAGGTAAAATAATTTTATACTATAGAATTTGGGGGAATCGTTTTTAAAATAGCGAATCTCATTTTTTGAAAAACCATGGAAAATTAGCCCATGAGAGAAATTTAGCCCCTAAAATCATCCTTGCCTAGAAGGGATGTTGATAGAGGCCTCAACCTCACACACATGATGAGCTTAGTTGCCATCTCATACAATATCGATAGGACATGACCTTAAGTGATGGGAGGAATTAGTGGTTTGAACAAAGACACAATGGAAGGTGGTATTCCATTGTCTACCCTTGTGCGACGATGATGGAAGGGATTCAGATATAGACGTGTTGGAGATAAAAAAACGATGGGAGGATGATGTTGTAGTGTAATGGAAATTAATTTTTGTTTTCTCACATGACGAGAGTGGAATGAAAACCATGTATAACCATCATTGTGGAGGATGATCAGATTGAGTGGATGATCATGGTCCAGGAAATAGATAATTCTTATAACCAAAAGAAGGAGGATAGGGGTATTAGTTCTCTCTATGAATTTCTCTTAGGTATCATTGAGGAGTCTTCTTTCTATGTGGGTAACTCTCAAGAGTTTTTTGTCTTGTCAGAATTTTCAAGATTCCCCCGGTGGGAGAGGCATACCCTAGTCTTTCCTTTGGTTATCGCTTGGAGAAGATCCTTTTCAACCAAGAGTGTCAAGGTATCGAGGTGGTGGTTTTTCTTGTTTGACTGAGGAGTTCATCCAAATTTTGAGGGTGAGACTTCTTTCGATCTTTGTAGAGTCTTGAGGGGATGGCTAGAAAGTGGCTCTCCATAGAGATTTCTCAGAATGCGACCAATCAGCCTCAACAATCCTTATCTTGAGGTATCCCTGGCTTTCATGTCTTTTTTTTCGGCTCAGTTTCTTTTAATATTTTTCATTTATCCTCGAGATTTGTCTTAGACTTGGGTGGCTCGAAGGGTTTATTCCTAGGGGTGGGAACTTCAATGTTAGGCCGATCATTTAACACGTTTAAGGGTGGTCATTTCATGGAAGTGGTAGTTAGTTTGGTGGTTTCAATTTTTGTTTCATTAGCTATATAGTGTAGAAGGGTCAACCCCCTATTGTTTCTTAGTATTTCTAGAATCCTATGGGGCCTTTCCCCTCCCCATGGTGGTGAGCCTTCATTGTTGTATTTCTAGAGATCGAGAGTTACAGATTTGGGGTTTTTTGTATGTAGGTTCTCTAGGAAGTCCCCCCTCCCTTGGAAAGGATATTGTAATTGGTAATGAAAAGGCCTTTGACCTGTTGAGGTCAAGTAAGAGAGGCACTAAGTCTAGGAGGTCTTAGAAACCCCCAATCCAAAGGAAGGCCTTACAAAGAACTCGAGGCACAGGGGTTGAAAGAGCTTCCTAGAAGGATTAGCTAATCTATGACAAACATATTCCACAAAAAACAAAAAAAAGGGTATGGACAATATAGTAGGAAGAGTGATATTGAGAAGTAAGAAGACCCTATATTAGATAATACGACAAGAGTTTCAGGATTGGGTTGAAGACACATGATTCATTGAGTCTCGAGAAGCCAAATTCTTTAGGTCTATGGAGTTCTCTTGGTTCACAAAAAAAATGGTTTCCCGGTCAATGGACAATAAGGAGGAAAGGAAAGTGGAGACTCTAGAAAAAAATGTAAGACTTGAAGCCAAGTTCACAGTGTTGTGTATAGTGGCCTTTGGAATCAAATTTAAGGTGCACAATTGGGATCCAAATAAAATGTTGAACTTGTTGACATGACAGGTACCTCAAGCTCACATGAACCAGTGTTAACCTGATTACCATTGATGAGGACGAGTTTGGGGATTAGGAGAAGCAAGGGACCCCAAGACCCTCCAAGCCACCCTAGTCTTAGAAAATAAAAATTTGTTGATGATAAGACTTCCTATAAAATTATAATTTTGATAAGGACATATGTCAGAGCTTTGGTTTCCTTTTTGGAAGAGCTCTAATAGTCATTGTTGTAAATAATTTCAATAAATTTAAAAAATTAATTAAAAACACAATATCACTTAGTAAAAAATAATACTAAATATATCATCATAAAAAAAACTTGTATAAAATACTAAATATTCATTAATTTATTTTGTTGGATAATTTACAAAAGTAGAACTTAAGTGAAGAGGAAAGCACTCCACCCCACAACCAATCAAGCTAAAACCTAATTGAAAATAAAAACCAAAACATAATATCTTTTAATATAAAACATAAAATACTAAATAAATATATTATGATAAAAAACTTTCATAAAATACTAAATATTCATTAATTTTATTTTACTCTCATTTTTTCACAATAATTTGTTTTCTCACACACACACACACATATATATGTTAAAACCCATTATGTTGTCATGTATGCATTTTGTTTATACAAAATTATTTTTTTAAGTGTTTAATAAACAATATATTTTTTTAAGTAAAAAAGAGGTGGTTCTTTCTATATTAAGTGGCAAAATACAGTTATGCATAGGCTTCCAGTTGTTTCGTCGATTTAGTGGAAATTGAAACAACTGGCAACCATTGTTCTCCTTGTCCAAAATAGGTGGTTCGCCATCTGTCCTGCCCGTAGGAAACCAAGACTGATGGCGTTCCATGGTCTGAACTATGACTATAGTTTTACAAAATACAACTAGAAGCATAAAAATAACCCTAAGCAACAAGACTGAAACCAGAAGCACAACCATTGAAATTATGCGGTGGCCTCAGAGGTGGCCATGTTGACATCATTATCATGCTCTCCTGCCCTAGCCGAAATCACGAAAGGCTGCGCACAAGTTGGGCATCTCTACCCCGCTGGCACGTTGTAAAAGGCATCGTAGAGCATATCCAGACACTGGCTCATGAGGGTGCCATGGTGGACTTGGTTCAATATTTGGCCCCACAAATCAAACAACAATTCAAGGTGCTCTGGGTGGAAAAAAGGTGGTGGGACACACCCCTGTTCCTGAATGAACGAGATGGGAGGTGGCGTGAGGACCGTGCCACCCTCCCTCGTCGTGCCTCCTGGTCTGTTCTCCTCAGCCTCGCCTGGTGCTACCTCCCTTTGATGCTCCATACCTTCTTCCTCATTTTGGATGCTCTCCATGATTTTGTCTGAGGTGTGTCCAGCTGCAGGTGCGACCTCCTGAGAGACCAACTCTTCTGGAATCTCCTCCTCTATGTAGCAGGTGGGAAACTCCTCCGTGTCATGATCTTGCTGTTTCTCAGTAGTGGCAAGGAAGGATTCCTCCCTAAAGTCGCTTGGTGGTTTCCAGTTATCAGGCACAGTGAAGAGGAGATGCTCTAGGGGAGCCTGAATTAGCTCCTCCGGGAAGACATCTTCCACATATGCCATGGGAGGAATTTTGGCCACATTTCCTCTACGTGTGAGTTGATTTTGAGCCATAGATAACGCTCGTTGCATCCTTTGCAGTCTCTTTCATTGGGAAATGAGGGCATACTAGGCTGAGCCATGACTTGGCTTCCCTCTTTCGCGCGTCATCAAAATGGAAATTCAGATAGATATAGTGCAGAGAATGGACTGGTGGCTGCACTAGAGCTCACCGTTGCAGAACTGGTGCAGGGCAAGGTCAAACTGGATGAATCCATGGCGTGGGCGAGTCATAAATGGATGGGGCGACACGACGACCTCCTCCATTAACTCCTCCTTCTTAATTGACTGCAGCTCCAGACTTCTCACACGAGGGATAAGTCCCATGTCATGAGAATGGCGGTTGGGGCCAAATACCATCCTTAATTGATGCAGGAGCATCGCCAGCACCATCAACCGAGCCAGCGTGGAGCGGAAGACAGCTGGACAAGCCAGCACCAAATTTTGAAAACACTTTGGGATTGTTGCGCAAGTCTTTAATGAGTCCATTTATGATGGCGCACTTGTATATTGTATTGGACCTTGAGCGGATGACTCTCATCCTTTAGTAGATAGACGACATTTAATTTAGTTAATGCTGGTAGATAAGATTTTAATCTTAGATTTGATAGATTTAGAGTCCAAGAGGGAAAACGGATATAGACACCCTCATTGTATCATTGTAATATTAACAGGAGCAAGAAGAGAAGAGAAAGCAGAGAATAGTGTATGAAGACTACCCATGTACAGACATTTGAATTAATAGAAGAAATCTTTGATTCAACTTCATGGTTTATGTTATTTCTCTGCGTATTGATGTTTTGCTCATGAATGTTTGCTTCCTGTCATACATTTTCTTTTATATGCTGTGTATGTGATTTCATGGTTGTATTGAAGTTTGAGAGGAAGAGTGAATGAGTTTCAATTGTTTCTCTAATTGAGCCAGAGGATTCCTGCAAGGAGTGCAGTCAAATTTGTTAACAAGGAGTGCATTGACAGAAGGGTTAAATTAGAGATAACTTTTGTTCTCATTTCCTCAAAGGTGAAGTTAGGCATAGTGCCGTGCAAGGAGTGCGCAGGCCAGGTAAAAGGTCTCAGGGTGGCGAACCTGAGAAAGAAGGTGAAGGACTGCTGCGACAGTAGCGCGTGGAGTCGAAGGAACTTCAATACTCAGTTGAGGGTGAAGGTTTGCCGCAAGGAGTGCGCGCAATAAGTTCTCAGAAGGAATTGAGAAGTTGAGAACAAGCTTAGGAGGAGTAGACCTTCGAATTCATTGAAGGGTGAGCGCAGGGAAGCTGCTATTGGGAGTCCGAAGGAAGCGTCACAGGTTGTGAGCGAGTGAACGAGTCCCGTGGGGAGATACTTATTCATTTCGTGGATTCATAAAGGGAAGGATGGACGGTCGAAATCCTCTGAGGAGATTTCACGAATCGCCGCAAGCATTGGATTGATAGTTAATTTCCCGTCAGCCGTCAGATTCGGCAGGAGTTATGCAGGGGTTAAGCCCTAGTGCGCAGAGGAGAAGTCCCGGACAAGTCATCGGGATATTGAAGTCATCGAGAATTCCGAGAGTGCAGAAATCACGACATCAGGAATCACGATCTGCGATATCCCGATAAAATCAGAACCATCCATTTAGCAAGGACATGTGTCAGGAGATCCGAGGAAGTCGTGAATCGGAGTATCAGAGTTTTTGAAAGTAAGAAACACTCGCCGCTTGGAATCGCCAAACACGATATCTCGATGGAAGGATCGTGTGGGCCACAGTCAGGGTTAGTGGAAGACAGGTGGCATGCTATATCAGGAATCAGAGAAAGGTGAGACTCGAAACCTTTGTCATCAGGATTCGCGATCCCGCGAATTCTGAAATCCAAATAGAAGTGACGGGGTGTGGAAAAGTAAATTCACACGTGCGCATCGGAGATTCGGTGCATCGGGTATCGGGAGTCGGCAATTTAAAGTGCATGACATTGCAAGTTGCGAAATCACGATAGAGCAGAAGTACTGATAGATACGGGAAGAGGTCAACGTTGACTAAGGCATTGGGTCTTTGGGATTCGAGAGCCCAGTGATCAACCATTAGACTTGCGAAGTCGTGAGTTCTGATTCCCCGATAAGTTAAAGAAAGGGGGGATCGTGTGAAGAGAGAATCTGTGGGTCACAGATTTTCAGATAGGGAAATAGAGGAACCTTGGAGTTCTTCGGGCCGAGAGGAAAAGAAGATCCTGTGTGAGCGGGTGTGCTCCGAGGAGTGCGGGCCCGGCGTCAAGTGGTATCAGAGCTGAGGAAGACTCTTTGTTTTCTGTAGTAGAGAGAGAGAATTCACCATGCCGCCCAGAAGAGAGAGAAAATCACCCGATCCAGAGGACAGGGAGGTGTGGAGAAGAGGCAGATCGGTAGGAAATCCAGAAATGGAGAGACAGATGAGAGATCTCAAGGCAAGACTTGAGGAGATGGAGACAGTGCAAAGACGCACAGCTAGTGCAGGGAATCTGAGTGATTCCGACAGTGAAATAGAGACTGAACGAGAAGGGGAAGTTGCAGCTGAAGATGCAGCCAATGAACGCCTAATCAAAGCTATTTCCAGGATGGGTGCAAAGGCAAAAATGGACATCCCAGTGTACGAGGGGAACTTGGATGCAGAAGAATTACTAGATTGGATTAGAGCTCTTGACACCTGCTTTGACTATGAAGATATCAAATAGGACAAGAAAGTCAGGCATGCTGTCACACGCCTGAAAGGACATGCAACATTATGGAGGGACAAGCTACAAGCCGATAGACGCTGCAAATGCAAGCAGAAGATCAAGAGTTGGGATCGAATGATCGCGAAGATGAAGGCGAAGTTCATCCCGAGAGATTATCAAATCACTCTGTTCAGGAGGATGCAGAACTTGAGACAAAAGCTGATGATAGTGAAGGAATACACTGAAGAATTCTATCGACTGAACATCAGAGCAGGTCATCGGGAGAGCGATGATGAGAAATTCGCCAGATATTTGAATGGTCTGAGATATGACATTCAGGATGAATTAAGCATGGTTACCATCAGGACGATGGAGGATTCTTATCAGATGGCTTTGAAAGCAGAAGAGAAGATGAGTTGTAAGCAAGGTCAGTGAGGGCGAGGCAGGAGTCAGCCCAGAGGCAAGTTAGTTTCCCAGGACAAATTCGAGAAGCCTAAGGAGGACTGGAAGAAACCTCAGGGTAAGGTTGAAAGAGGTGGGACCTCACAGAGAGGACCATACATTGAACAGAGAGGACAACATATAGAGCAGAGAGGATATTATGCTGACGCAAACACTTTGCCTCATACCAGAGGTAGAGGAAGAGGAAGAGGGGAAGTAATCACTTGTTTCACATGTGGGAAGAATGGGAACAGGTCATTTGAGTGTCCATAGAAAAAGAAGGACATTGGGGAAGCTCACATCGCCGAAGCACAGAGGTGGGATGTTGAGCCAGAGGATACAGAAGGCGAAAGGTCACTAATGATGCGAAAATTTCTCTTAACACCCGAAAAGGAGGTGGACGACTCGGCTCAAAGGACCAGACTTTTCAGAACAACTTGCAAAACCAAAGATAGGGTATGCAAGGTTATCGTGGACAGTGGTAGCACAGATAATCTCGTTTCAACCGAGATGGTAGAGAAGCTAGAGCTAGAGACAACTGATCACCTGAGTCCATACAAAGTTTCATGGCTACAAAAGGGACACCAGGTAACTGTTACTAAACAATGCTTGGTTGAATTTAAAATAGGAG
>SNQJ01S0004276.1:152135-172482 GCA_010110895.2 Picea sitchensis
ATTTTGGCCATGACAAAACATTCGTGAAGCTGAATGAATCATATTTTTGGCCGGGAATGCGAGCAGATGTCAAGAGATTTTTTGACAGATGCAGAGTTTGCCAACATTCGAAGGGGATGAAACATAATACAGGTTTCTATCAGCCATTGCCCATACCAGAAAGGCCATGGGAGGCGATTAGCATGGATTTTGTATTGGGGTTACCGAGGACACAAAGAGGTGTTGATTCAATCTTTGTGGTAGTTGACAGGTTTTATAAGATGGCACACTTTATTAAATTCAATAAAACCAGCGATGCGACGTACATCGCAAATCTGTTTTTCAAGGAGGTCATTCGACTTCATGGATTGCCGAAAAGCATAGTTTTGGACAGAGAAACCAAGTTTATAGGGCATTTCTGGAAGACATTATGGAAAAAGTTGGGGACTAATCTGATGTTTAGTTCAGCTTATCATCCTCAGACGGATGGGCAGACAGAAGTGGTCAACATAAGTCTGGGAGACTTGCTGAGAAGCTTGGTGACAGAGCACCACAACAGTTGGGACCACATATTTCCACAAGCAGAGTTCGCATATAACGATTCAGTGAATCAGAGTACAGGCCGAAGTCCATTTCAGATTGTCTATGGCATGCAACCGAGAGGAGTTTCTAAATTGAGGGATTTGGAACAAACTGCTACTAGCAGCGCTAGTGCAAAAGAGTTTGCTGAGGCAATGAAGGAACTTCATAGCCAGATGAAGGAACGATTGCTGAAATCAAACCAGGAGTACAAGCGCAGAGCAGATCAACATCAGAGACAACTTCAGTTCGAAGTTGGTGATCTAGTTCTGGCACATTTGAGGAAGGAAAGGTTCCTAAGGGGAACATACAACAAGCTGAAAATGAAGAAAATTGGGCCATGCAGGGTCCTGAAGAAATTCAGAGAAAATGCTTATGAGATTGAGTTGCCGAAGGGCATCGGAATATCTCCGATATTTAATATTGCAGATTTATACCCATATAGGGCTGGAGAAGCAGAGGCTGGAGATGAGAAACCAGTGATCCAGTGGGTGAAACAATTGCCAGTTGCAGAAAATCCACAGATGGAATGCATACTGGACAAGAGAGTGGGTAAGAAGACCAGAAGGAAAGAATACTTCGAGTATCTGGTCAAGTGGAAGAATCATCCAGTGGAAGATGCCAGCTGGGAGACCGAAGCGGAAATACACAAGCATGGACATACCGTGCGGGAGCTCATGGACATGAGACCATGAAAGTTTTCAAGCCGAGGAGTATGATGCAGGAGCATCGCCAACACCATCAAGTGAGCCAGCATGGAGCGAAAGACAGCTGGACAAGCCAGCACCAAATTTTGAAAACACTTTGGGATTGTTGCGCAAGTCTTTAATGAGGCCATTTATGATGGCACACTTGTATATTGTATTGGACTTTGAGAGGATGGCTCTCGTCCTTTAGTAGATAGACGAAATTTAATTTAGTTAATGCTGGTAGATAGGATTTTAATCTTAGATTTGATAGATTTAGAGTCCAAGAGGGAAAACGGATATAGACACCCTCATTGTATCATTGTAATATTAACAGGAGCAAGAAGAGAAGAGCAAGCAGAGAATAGTGTATGAAGAATACCCATGTACATACATTTGAATTAATAGAAGAAAGCTTTGATTCAACTTCATGGTTTATGTTATTTCTCTGCGTATTGATGTTTTGCTCATGAATGTTTGCTTCCTGTCATACATTTGCTTTTATATGATGTGTATGTGATTTCATGGTTGTATTGAAGTCTAAGAGGAAGAGTGAATGAGTTTCAATTGTTTCTCTAATTGAGCCAGAGGATTCCTGCAAGGAGTGCAGTCGAATTTGTCCACAAGGAGTGCGTTGGCAGAAGGGTTAAATTAGAGATAAATTTTGTTCTCATTTCCTCGAAGGTGCAGTTAGGCACAGTGCCGTGCAAGGAGTGCGCATGCTAGGTAAAAGGTCTCAGGGTGGCGAACCTGAGAAAGAAGGTGAAGGACTGCTGCGACAGTAGAGCGCGGAGTTGAAGGAACTTCAATACTCAGTTGATGGCGAAGGTTTTCTGCAAGGAGTGCATGCAAGAAGTTCTCAGAAGGACTTGAGAAGTCAAGAACAAGCTTAGGAGGAGTAGACCTTCGAATTCATTGAAGGGTGAGTGCAGGGAAGCTGCTATTGGGAGTCCGAAGGAAGCGTCACAGGTTGTGAGTGAGTGAACGAGTCCCATGGGGAGATACTTCTTCATTTCGTGGATTCATAAAGGGAAGGACGAACTGTCGAAATCCTCTGAGGAGATTTCACGAATCGCCGCAAGCGTTGGATCGATAGTCAATTTCCCGTCAGCCATCAGATTCGGCAGGAGTTACGCAGGGGTTAAGCCGTAGTGCGCAGAGGAGAAGTTCCGGATAAGTCATCAGGGTATTAAAGTCATCGGGAATTCTGAGAGTGCAGAAATCATGACATCAGGAATCGCGATCCGTGATATCCCGATAAAATAAGAACCGTCCATTCAGCAGGGACACATGTCAGGAGATCCGAGGAAGTCGTGAATCGGAGTATCGGAGTTTTCAAAAGTAATAAACACTCGCCGCTTGGAATCGCGAAACACGATATCCCGACGGAAGGATCCTGTGGACCACAATTAGGGTTAGTGGAAGATAGGTGGCGTGCTATATCGGGAATCAGAGAAAGGTGAGACTCGAAACCTTTGTCATCAGGATTCGCGATCCCATGAATGCCAAAATCCCAATAGAAGTGACGGGGTGTGGAAATGTAAATTCACACGTGCGCATCGGAGATTCGACGCATCAGGTATCGGGAGTCGACAATTCAAAGTGGATGACATCGCGATTTGCGAAATCGTGATAGAGCAGAAGTCCCGATAGATACGGGAAGAGGTCAGCGTTGACTAAGGCATCGAGTCTCGGGGATTCGAGAGCCTATTGATCGACCGTTAGACTCGCGAAGTCGCGAGTTCCGATTCCCTGATAAGTTAAAGAAAGGGGGGATCGCGTGAAGAGAGAATCTGTGGGTCGCAGATTTTCCGATAGGGAAATAGAGGAACCTTGGAGTTCTTCGGGCCGAGAGGAAAAGAAGATCCTGTGTGAGCGGGCGTGCTCTGAGGAGTGATGGCCCGGCGTCATTAATGCTGAGGGGATGGGAGTCAACCTACCTCATTTAAGGTCAGTCCTGGCTCTGCTTCAGGTGTCTCACATAGTTGATGTGTCACCACATCCGGGGGGTGTTTAATAAACAATATTATTTTCTATTAATATTATCAATTTCTATTAATAATGACCTTTCAGCTTCATTTTTATAACTTAAATCAAATTCATCCACCCCTTTTAAATAAAAAACTAACCAAATAAATTTAACTTCGCCAAATAAACCCTTTGTGCATCCAAAGTTTGAGGGTGGGACTTCTTTCGAGCTTTGAAAAGTCTTGAGTGGATGGCTAGAAAGTGGCTCTCCATGGAGCTTTCTCAGAATGCGACCACTCAACCTCAACACTCCTCATCTTGAGGTATCCCTAGCTTTTGTGTCTTTTTTTTTGGCTCAGTTTCTTTCAATTATTTTAATTTATCCTCGAGATTTTTCTTAGACTTGGGTGGCTCAAAGGGTTTATTCTTGGGGGTGGGAACTTCAGTGTTAGGCTGATGATCTAGTAATTTTAAGGGTGGTCTTCTCATGGAAGTGGCAGTTAGTTTGGTGGTTTCAATTGTTTTTTCATTGGTTATATAGTGTAGAAGGGTCAACCCCCTATTGTTTCTTAGTATTGCTAGAATCCCGTGGGGCATTTCTCCTCCCCATGGTGGTGGGCATTCATTGTTGTATTTTTAGAGATCGATTGTTATGGATTTGTGGATGTTTGTATGTAGGTGCTCTAGGAAGTCCCCCCTCCCTTGGAAAAGGATATTGTAATGGGCAATGAAAGGGACTTTGACCTGTCGAAGTCAAGTAAGAGAGTCGTTAAGCACATGAGGTCTTAGAAAACCCCAATCCAAAGGAAGGACTCACAAAGAACTTGGGTCACATGGGTTGAAAGAGCTTCCTAGAAGTCTTAGCTAATCTGTGACAAACATATTCAACCAAAAACAAAAAATGGTATGGAAAATATAGTAGGAAGAGTGATATTGAGAAGTAAGAAGACCCTAGAGAAGATAATACAACAATAGCTTTAGGATTGGGTTGAAGACATGGGATTCATTCAATCTCGAGATACCAAATTCTTTAGGTCTATGGAGTTCTATTGGCTCACAAAAAAATGGTTTCCCTGTCAATGGACAGTAAGGAGGAAAGGAAAGTGGAGACTCTAGAAAAAGTTGTAAGACTTAAGCCAAGTTCACAATGTTGTGTATAGTGGCCTTTGGATTCAACGTTAAGGTGCATAATTGGGATCCAAATAAAATGTTGAACTTGTCGATGTGACAGGTACCTCAAGCTCACAGGAACCGATGTTAACCTCATTACCATTGATGATGACGAGTTTGGGGATGAGGATAAGCAAGGGACCCCAAGACCCTCCAAGCCACCCTAGTCTTAGAAAATACGAGTTGTTGATGATAAAACTTCCTATAACATTATAATTTTGATAAGGACATACGTAAGAGCTTTAGTTTCCTTTTTGAAAGAACTCTAATAATCATGGTTGTAAATAATTTCAATAAATTAAAAAAATTAATTAAAAACATAATATCACTTAATAAAAAACATAAAATACTAAATAAAATATTAAATATTCATTAATTTATTTTGCTAGATAATTTACAAAAATAGACGAGGAAAGCACTCAACCCCACAACCACTCAAGCTAAAACCTAATTGCCCCAAAAAAACCCAAAACATAATATCTCTTAATAAAAAACATAAAATACTAAATATACCATGATCAAAAACATTCATAAAATACTAGATGTTCATTAATTTTATTTTACTCACATTTTTTCACAATAGTTTGTTTTCACATTTTTAAATATTAAAAAAAACAAAATTGTAAAAACCCATTATGTTGTCGTGTATGCATTTTGTTTATATAAAACTATTTTTTTAAGTGTTTAATAAACTACATTAATTTCTCACAATCATTTGTTTTCACATTTTTAAATATTAAAAAAAACAAAATTGTAAAAACCCATTATGTTGTTGTGTATGCATTTTGTTTATATAAAACTATTTTTTTAAGTGTTTAATAAACTACATTAATTAAAACACATTTTTAAATATTAAAAAAAACAAAATTGTAAAAACCCATTATGTTGTCGTGTATGCATTTTGTTTATATAAAACTATTTTTTTAAGTGTTTAATAAACTACATTAATTTCTATTAATAATGGCCCACTTTATTTTTATAACTTAAATCAAATTCATCCACCACTTTAAAATAAAAAGGTTAACCAAATAAATTTAACTTGGCCATCACAACATTACATGTTCCAATTTTTACATGGTTCTCTTATAACTAGATTCATAATAGGAATTCAATAATAATACTAATACTAATACTAATAATAATTTATTTTTAAGGTTACGGTCAAGTCAACACACCAAATTGGTGTATGAGACCCCCTTGTTTGTGGGACAAGGGACTCCTCCACCCAACCATTTAACTGATAAAATCTACAAAGATATACATACCCTACCCCTATGGATTTGAACCTATAAAACCCCAGCTCTATAATAATAATTAAAACTACTTATAATAATTAAAATTCCAATATCAAAATGTGGTTTTGCTTGGATTTTCCTGTCTATTAATCCGCCACAAATCGTGACCGTTTAATTCTAACGACCATGTTGCGGCCTCCAAACCTATTCCTCATATTTATCGTCCTAAATTGTCCTATTTGTTACGAAATGCGCCTCAGATATTCTCGACATCTATCCAGATCAAGACGGCGAGACATTTTGGTTTGCTCTCTAGATCTCTGCACACTTCATTTTCGTTGGTGCTCGCTTAATTGGCCATTGGGGCTTAATTTTATTTCTCTGAAGGAAATCAGTACGCTTGCTATGGATAGCCTTTCTGTATCTCGAAGGTTGAGATTTTTATCTTTCTAACATGTATTACTTACTTGAGTCGAAATGGTTTAGCTGGGTTTCAGAATTATTGATAATTCAGTTCCATTAACAGAGCGTTGATGGGATTGGTGATAATAGATGGTTTTAGAGAGTGTGCGTTTAATTTCGGCATCGGAGACTACAAGCTTACTGTTTTTTTACACCAGTGGTTTTTGCTAAGCATTTCGCTCGTGAAAGCTCGAAAATTTTGGTTGTAACTTTTAAATGAATATGTATTGCGTAGTATATACTATAGGGTTTGTCTCGGTATAGGAGGATGGCAGGTTGGTTTCAGTGTCAAGGAACTATAAGGATGATTTTGTTCCTACACTGTTAATACAATTTAAAACCCTTTTGTTTTCTACTCTAAAGACTGGATTATAATGTTGTTTTACCGTTTTGATCTCTTTCATGTTTTGTACATTTACAGGTTGCAGTCCGAGCTGATGGAATTGATGGTACTTTTCCTACTCTTATTACTTTTCTTTCTGTTTTTGATTATGCTACTTTGTATTCTTATATGACGTTTTATCTTTTCAGTTCATTTATGTCCTATTAGCTTTCAATGTTAGATAATAGTAGAGGATGTTGGGATTTGCTTTTAGTGTTATGCATATAACACTTAACACCAGAGTATAGGCAAAACTTGATTTTATTCTTCAGTTTTCCTAATACCCTGCATATGCAGCATTCATTTAATGTTGTATTAGTTTTTTTGGTTGGTTTTCATTTTAATCCCTATATAGAGTGCATATTAATCCCATGTTTAACTTGCAATTTCCTTGTTTTCCTGCTATATTTTGGTGATTTTATTTTATTTCACAGAATGGAACTTTTATTGTCTAATTCTTGTTCGTCTTCAGATGAGTGGTGTTCCTGGAATTTCAGCTTTCCCAGAGGCGGATAACATGTTCTCTTGGGTTGGCACCATAAATGGAGGAAAAGATACTGTTTATCAAGGTCTGGTATACAAGCTTTCTTTGCGTTTTCCAAAGGATTATCCCTTCAAGCCTCCGCAAGTGAAATTTGACACACCTTGCTTCCATCCCAATGTTGACAAAGATGGACACATATGCTTAGACATTCTTCAGGTAGGTTTTGTTTCTTTCTTTTCTTTTCCCTTGGTGTCTAGTCTTTTGAAAGCTACTTGCAAGCACCTATAAGAACCAAGTATGGTTTGCAATACTGCTGGGAAATCTGTTACGTTTTGTACATTGATTCTTAATGAAAACTGATTACAGGATAAATGGTTCTCTGCATATGATGTCCGTACTATCCTGCTTTCTATTCAGAGCCTTTTGGGAGGTAAATGGAATCTTTATCCGGATCAAATTTGTAATTTTATATTTCAATTGTTTTGTCTTCCAAACTCATCCAGCTATTTTGTCATGCAGAACCAAATAATGAATCTCCTCTTAATTCCCATGCAGCAGCAATATGGAACAAGCAAGAGGGTAATGCTTGTAACCCTCTCATATTAAAATAAAATATAATTAATGATTGCATAACAATATGATTGAATTAATTTTGTCTCTAGAATAATGCACTGATTACTTCTTATAAAAATGTCTATACTTTAGAATAATGCACTGATTACTTTTAAAAAAAATGTGTAGATTTCAAAAAGGCAGTGCTGAAACACTACAAGGACAACGGTGGAGTAACTGGTTAATAATTTCAATTCATGCAGTTTTCTAAACTTTGAGATTCTTGGTGCAATCAAATTGTATTAGATGGTAGTTTCAAATTGTATTAGATGGTAGTTTTGTAATTTTCCCTGTATAAAGTAGTGGTGGATTTTTATTGAGAATACATCTAGTTCAAGATGCCACTGAAATCTTATAAAAGAATCATATGCCATTCTTTATCCCTAAGAGATTGCTTAGGGTGTAATCACTTGAATAACTTAAGAAGGGATATATCTGACCTAAATATATTTGACCTTTTAGGTTAAGAATTTATTTGATGAATAGTGATGGATGTTTCTTATAAATGTATATGAATCCTTTTGATCATGTTGACAAATAATTGGCAATGGTTAGTTATGAAAATATTATCTTATGAATGATGCTGGCTGGTTTAATTGGCAATTGTTAGTCATGAAAATATTATCTTATGAATGATGATGGCTGGTTTATATAAATAAATGTATAGGATTAATTAGAAATATATGTGATAAATACCGGTGATTTTTTTTGGGGAATGTTTAGAAACTATTGGAATGTTAGGAATTCCAAAACTAGTATCCATATTTATTAGTCATGAAAATATTATTTGATGAATTCTAATGGTTATTTTCTCTATCTATATATAAGATTTCTCTTTATTATTTATTGTGTTTAACCACATTAGAAATTTGAAAAAATTATTTTATATATAAAAATGTTTAAAATGTAAATGTTGTTATGATCCAATCTCTTGTTATATTGGAGATCAATAAAAACTTGTTATATAATTGATATTTAAAATTATTGACTCTTTTTTTCTTGAATATTGGTATTTTTTTTTTAAATCTACATCATTTGGCCATAGCCTTATTGGAGATTTTAGAACCTCCCATCCATCTTCTCAAAGCCCCTCTACATGGTTGGATATTGATATATTAAAAGAATAACATTTTTTTTAATATATTATATATATGGGTATCACATGTGGCTTGTTTTTTGTTTAGGATATTTTCATTTTCATTGGAATGAAAAGATGCTTTTATAATTATTTTGCATTCTCATTTTCAAAAAAAAGTAAAGTAATGAGTGTTTTATTTGGTTTTTTTCATTCATATAAAAAAACAAACATACTAAACTTTTTTTTTTAAATGGACTTTTTAGAACAAGTCATTGTTAAATTTAAAGCTTAACCTATTTACAAACATGTTTCAAGAATTCTACCATATAGATATATTTTTGTAAATATTGATAAATTTAAATAGAATCATAATTTTAAAATTTAAAAAGACAATAAATTTTGAAAGTTTTTTAATAACAAATTAAAAAAAGAATTTTGATTTTTTTTTTTAAATTTAATGTTTTATTTTTCACTTAATATTTTACTTAATTGTTTTTTAAATACGTTTTCATAAAATTTATAAAAGGTTAGAATTTTTTTTTTTTTAAAGTTATGTATTATATTATCTAATTATGTATAATTATTTAAAAGTAAAAATCCATATACTTTATACATATATAACTATTTAAAAGTAAAAATACATCTAATATTTATAATTATTATTAAAATAACATCTTTATTATTCAAATACCATCTTAAATCTTAAAACCTATTTGTTATTTGAAATGATGGCTAAATACACTAAAACCATAATTTTTTTTTTTTTATACAAAATACTTTTGAAGTTTCAAGCACCTGAAACGATGGCAAAATACTTTTGTTTGCGAGTTTGAAAATTCCAAAAATATAATTTGAATATGACAAGGTTTAAGTGTTAGGAACTCGTAAATCCCATTGAATTTTAACTCGTCAGTACAATCCTTTGAATTTGTCTTACATTTAAATTTTATGATAATTCTTTGTTGAATTTAAAGGAGAATTTGTCTTACATTTAAATTTTATGATAATTTTTTTGTTGAATTTAAAGGATTTTTACGGAGGTGTTTTTATAAAGGCTTATCTTTATAATTTAAATTGAGTTTTTTTTTTTGGTTGAATTTAAAGGAGAATTTGTCTTACATTTAAATTTTATGATAATTCTTTGTTGAATTTAAAGGATTTTTACCGAGGTGTTTTTATAAAGGCTTATCTTTATAATTTAAATTGAGTTTGATTTAAATAGGTATACAAGTTTGGTATAATTTAATTTTTATTTTATTTTAAAATAAAAATTCATTGTATTTATCAATTTTTTTAGTTGAGGTAGGAGTGTCTTCCACCAAATTAGAGCACTCCCTTTTAGTTGAAAGACCTCCATGTGTCCTTTCATGTTGGAGGTGTAAGCATGAAGTGAAAAACACATCGCCATGTTCTCCAACCATGCCTCAGTGGCTAAGTCGTCCGTGGCACCCCATAACTTGATAAATTTCACCTTCTCGAGTTCTCTGTGTATACTAATACTACCAGCAGGAGTGCACTGCGAACCTTCATTGGGTACAAACGTCTTGCCCTCATCCTGATCAAGACGACTGATCTAAGCTTATAAAATCCTCTGAAAGGATCTCATCATACCTACCACATATCCCACAACAACATGCTCATGTTTAGTAGTCTACTCATCTCCCTGAGAGTTAGACCCCTCTAGCATGGATACACTCAGAGGAGGCATACCTCATCCTCCTGCACCACGACTCCTACTCATCCTACATCCTCTAATCATGATTACTGCATGGAAAATTTCAAAATTTATTAGTGATATATCTATAATAATTTAATTTAACATAGTGGAAGGCGTAACAATCCAATGTTGTAGGGTTGAACCTGCTCTGATACCATATGTAACGAACCCTTCGTTAAGACAATCATAAGTGAGTACAATAGTGGTGATTTTTTTTAAAACAATAGTTAAACAAGTGGTAAGAGACAATGACATACATTAATACTTACACATTCAAATCTCATCACATCACTACACGAAAAGAATCAGAATACAACATCACTATTATTCATAGATCAACCATATCATATAAAATAACAAAATGTCTCCCGCCGAATCTGCCCTACAAGGTTAGGTCCTCCAAGACACATAATCAACGCTCAAGTCCAGGATTCGTCGGATTGATTTTGACCATTTAAGGTCTTAGGACTCGTGAATTTTCTGAAGAACAAGGAGATATATAGTTCCCGTAACCATAATCCTATTCCTAATTTCATGACTAAATCAATAACAATACTCATCATAAATTCTTTTGTAATGTACCCAAAATTTCTCAAATAAAAAAAAAATTGTTTAGGGGGCCTTAAGTTCCTCAACTCTTCAACAATTGATTGTGACACAGAGATAATCCATTAGACATATATTTATTCCTTTATTGTATGCATAACAAAGTTATCGTCATAAAATGTCATGAGGTCTATCCATAATATTAACATTTTCCATAAGGATATTCATTATTTATCCTACAGATGTTCGTGTGGATGCCTCAACACTTTACTCCCCGTGATGAAGTCCAATGAGATAAAGTCTAATGAGATAATCTCCCACTTCCATTCTAGTATAGGTAGAGGTTCTAGCAAGCTGGTTGGATGTTGATTTTCAGTCTTTACCTATTGACAATCTAAGCATTTAGATAAGTATTCAGCTGTTTCACTTTTCATGTTAGTCCAATAAAACAATTTTCTTAAGGTTGTTTATCATTTTCTGGTATCCTAGATGACCAAAATATGGCCTTTTGTGAAATTTGTCAAGAATTGTAGACTTTAAATTAGCATAATTAGGTACGTACAGTCTGTTTTTGAACCTTAACAGTCCATTTCTATCCAAACTCAGATATGTTTTGTCCAGTTTTTCTGCATTATCATGTAATTTTGTTGTTGTTTTGATGTATTTTTCATCATTACAACTTGCAGATTGTATTCTTTATTCGATGTCATTTTCTTCTTTGCTAACACTTATCTCAAAAATTTCGTTAGTCCTTTGACTTAGGGCATATGCAACTTTTTTTTCTTTGCCTTTGATGTGTCTTACCTCGAAATCAAATTTACTTAAAAAGGATAGCCACCTCAATTGCCTTGCATTGAGATCTAGTTGACTGAATAAAAAATTTACACCCCTATTGTTGGTTAGTAGCAGAAACTTTCTCCCCATTAAATAATGTCGCTACATTTTCAGCGCATGAATTACAATTGCTAACTCCAAATCATGTGTAACGTAGTTCCATTCATGTTCTTTTAGTTTATGTGATTCGTAACAAATGACGTGTCCTTCTTGTGTTAGGACACCTCCCAAGATTTATTTTCTTGCATCCACGCAAACTATAAAGTGTTTATCATGATTCGCTACCCTTAGGATAAGTGTTGTCATTAACAGTCCCTTTAGTTTATCAAAGATCTCCTGACACTTTTGTGTCCAAGTAAATATTACTCCCTTTTTCTATAGGGATGTGATTGGATACATGATCTTGGAAATTTCATCGATAAATATTCGGTAATAAACAGTAATTCCCATAAAGGATCTAATGCATTCTACATCCTTAGGGATAGGCCATTCCATAATGGATTTTATCTTCTCTGTATCAACTACAGTACCCTCTTCAAATATCACATTTCCTAGGTATTGTATCCTTATTTGGTAGAAGTCGCACTTATCAAACTTCTCATACAACTTGTGTTTCCTTAAGGTCTGCAATACTATTTTCATATGTTCTTCATGTTCTTCTTCCATTTTCGAGTAAAATAAAATATCATCGATAAAAACCAATACAAATTTATCCAAATATTGACTGAATATACTATTGATCAAACACATAAAGGTTGTTGGTGCCTTAGTAAGACCAAAAATAATTACGACAAAGTCACTGTGTCTGTATCGTGTTCTAAATGTTTTTTTATTTATATCTTCATCCTTTATTCTGACTTGGTGATAACCAGACCTTAAATATAACTTAGAGAAGATCTTTGCTCCTCCCACTTGGTCAAACAGGTCGTTAATTATGGGTAAAGGATACTTATTTTTAATCGTCATCTTATTTAGTTGTCGATAGTCAATGCATAGCCTCAAAGTCTCGTCTTTATTTTTAATGAAAAGAATCGGTGCTCCCCAAGGTGAGACACTTGGTCTGATATATTATTTATCTAACATTTCTTGCAAATGAATTTTAAGCTCTGCTAATTCGGGTAAACTCATCCTACAAGGTTCCTTAGATATCAAGGAAGATCCAGGTAGTAGATTGATAGAGAAGTCTATCTCTCTTCTTGGAGGTAGTTCTGGTATTTCTTCCACAAATACATCTCTAAACCCATGTAGGAATGCAAAGTCTTCTAGACTGCTTTTTTTCCCCTTTTCTAACAGATTAGTTACTTGAACAACATAAACTTGGCATCTTTTGTTCATACATTTCTTAAACTGCATGGTTGATATCTGTCTAACCGAAACTAGTTTTCTGATCCCTTGTATTGTCCTAACTATGTTGTTTTCGTCTCTATAAGTAAGTGACTTTTCATAACATTTCAAAATTACTTTATGTTTCTCTAACCAATTCATTCTAATGATTATATCATAAGATCCTAAAGGTAAAATGTTCATATTTAACTTTGTACTTTGACCGTTTATGCTGAGTTCACATTCATGAATAAAATCTTTTACTTTCCTTTTGGTCCCTGTTGTTAAATGTACTAAAAAAGACTTAGCATGATTTTCTTTCTTGAGTTTGTTTAATTCAACTAAACTAGGAGTAACATAACTCAGACTATCTCTTGGGTCAATTAATATAGAAATGCGGTTATCATGAATTTTACCTTTGAGCTCCACGATAGTGGATTTATGATCAACTTGTTTGCCATCCACAACTGCATTAATTATGTGAACGCTTCTGCCCATATCCCCTACTGTATAAGCTTCCTAGAGGTTATGGACTATAGTTCTTACTTTGGAAATTAAGCATGGACAATTTCTCCTCAAGTGAGGTTCTCCACACTCCCAACACTTTATTGGTTGTCTGGGGTTGTCCCCAACTTTCTTGACTCCTAGATTGACTGGTCTACCTCCCCCTTGAGCACTCTGGGTGTTGGAATGATAGTCTTTCTTTTGGAAACCTTTTTCCATATTCCAGAAAGGGGTTGGTTGGAAGCCTTTCTTTCGCTGATTCATTTTGTCCCATTTCTTGTCCTTCCATGGCTTGGGAATTTCATACCTTTGTTTGTACTGATCATAGCACATCCATGCCTTTCTAAACATGTCGTTTAATGTCTTGGGATTTTCAAATTCAATTCTATCTTTGTACGACTATGGTAGACAAATTAAGAATCATTGTATCTTTACTTTGTCTTCCTTGATGTATGGTACAAATTTCAATAGTTCGAGAAATTTATTTATCATATCATCCATGGTCATTTGTCCGAGTCTTAGCTCGTAGAATTCCTTAGTATTTCTTTCGTAATATCTTTCTGACAAATATTGCTTCTTGAAATATTTCTTAAAATATGACCATTCCATATGTTTCTCTTTCAATCCCTTCCCCAATTTTAGGTCTTGCCACGAGATACTTGCCTTTCCCTTCAAGTTGTAAATGACCATTCTGACCTTCATATTACTAGAGTAATTGTATATCTAGAAGTATTTATTTATATCTAGTAGTCATGCTTCAACCTCTTCACCCATTCTTGATTCTCCGTCAAAGGTGGAGGGTTTTATTTTCTTGAATTCACCTTCCTGGTCATCTACTTGTTTTCGTTTTCTTCTTGTAGCTGTTTTGTTTCCTTCCATGTGTGTGTCTTCGGAAGAACTATTCTCATTTTCTGTTTCATGACCAGAGTTTTTAGAGGACCTTTTGCTAAATTCTTCCTCTTTGTCATTTTCCTTTGGGATCTTTTTTTTTACTATACTGCGTAGAAGCATTTCATTTATTTATAAATGGTCTTCCTGTGCCTTTTCCAGCTTTTCATTATCTACTTTAAACACTTGTAATTCCACGATAAGGGTATTCATTGTTTCCAAGACCTGGGTGGTTGAAATTCCTTCGTTGTTATGCCCAGGTTCTTTAGGAAGTCCTTGGTCATGATTCTATTAAGGTTTGATTTCTTCTTCATTCTATGCTTCCATTATCACAACAAACCAACAATTTTTTTTTCTGTTTGTAATAGTAAACATATTTGTTAGTTTTTCTTTAACAAAAAAAAAAAAAACTTAAAATAATTTGGTCTTGCCCTGAGGTCCAAGTGTTGTAACCTTCTGCTCTGATACCATATGTAATGTACCCATAATTTCCCAAATATTTTTGTTTGTTTGTTTAGGGGACATCAAGTTCCTTGACTCTTCAACAATTGATTGTGACACATAGGTAATCCATTAGACATATCTTTATTCCTTTATTGTATGCATAACAAAGTTATCGTCATAAACTGTCATGAGGTATATCCATAATATTAACATTTTCCATAACTATATTCATTATTTATCCTACAGATTTTCGTGTGGATGCCTCAACCCTTTACTATATATATATATAGTTTACCATATAAACTAGCCTATGGATAACATACCCTTAAATACACACACACACACACACACACACACACACACAAACACACACACACACACACACACACACACACACACAAACACAAACACACACACACACACACACACACACACAGATATATATAAACATTGTTTACCATATGACACTAACACATGGATACTATACACTAACACTATTCGTAATTCATCATTTAATATACTAACACTAACCACAACTTATCGTCTAACATATAAAATATTATATGAATACTATTACAACGTAAGACTTTAGTCTAAATGATATACCTATCATTTAACACACAATTGTTACATGTTAACATAGTTCTAATACAATCTCCCATGAAGTACCTATCATTTAACATAAATATTACAACAATGCATACCCTATCATCGTATACCCATTGTATAGTGTAACTAGCATAAACCATAATGAGTAAGGTTTGTAACTCTACCCGACTAGTGACATGGTCCAACATTGAATAGGTTCGAAAACATTTTAATGGCGGATGTCAAATCGGTCTGTAGGCATTTATCTATGGATATTTCATTAATGGGAGGCATGTATTGTACCTCCCAAGCTTGACACTTGGGCATCCACGCCCAATGTGGGCTCGCCATCTCCGAGGCTTTACATGGAAGCGGTACTAGGTGTACCCAACAACCATTACTTCTCATTGCGAGGCCTTCGAGGTCACCATTATTCATTTCTTTCCCCTTTGGTTCTGTATTCACGAAAAATACCTCTGCGTTGTATGTGAATCGGCCTCTATGCTGTAACATTTGTCCCTACTTTGTGTATGGCCAGTGACTTGGAAAAATTGGCCCTGGAAAACAAAGGAAGGAGGCGAACACCCCTCTGGTTCTTCTCCGCGCAAGGTGAGTAAAAGACTCTGTTGTTTACGCCCTCTATATCTTGTGAATGAATCTTTGCTTGGTGAAAAGTATCAAAGAAGTTAGATTTCATGAACAAACTCTATGTTTCTTTCTTTATTTGAGGGTTTACAATGCATTACCATCGCTCCTTTGTATACATTTTCTCCTGGAGTTCCACTGTGGCCCAAAGTTTTTTTAATGGTTACACTTTTGGTTCCCTTCTCACGTTATCTTGTATACACTATTGTAACATTGTTAACCATTGTCATGTACACACAAATATTCGTTTATTATCTGTGGGAAATTCCTCAAATTACTCTGTGGGAAGTCCCATAATTTATGCTATGTGTAAAATATGTTAATACTGTGTAATTCGTAAAATATGTTCTATGTAATTATGTTAGCACTCTGTGGACATTTGTAATTGATACTCTGCATTAGTATATAAGTATAGTTTTAAACCCTTTGTAGATATATGCTCTGTGTGTTTACATTTCCACTCTCTGGAACTCATATTTTATACTCTGTATAAATATATATGTATAGTTATAATCCTTTATAGATTTACACTCTGTGTGTTTACATTACCACTCTGTGGAACTCATATTTTATACCCTGCGTAAATATACATATATGGAATTAATCCTCTATGGAATTCGGAGATGCACTTTGTGTATTTACATTACCACTCTGTGTTAATTTGTAAATACACTCTATATAAATATGTGGCAAAATAACTCTTCTATGGGGCATTTCGTAAATTGCACTCTGTATACATGGAAATAGTTAACCCTTTGTTCGTAAGTTACATTCTGTGTTTTTTACAGTGAATACATATTGATAAAAATTAACCCTTTGTTTCGTAAATTACAATCTGTGTTTCATATATATATATATATATATACATATATAGAAATCTTGACCCTTTGTTCATAATTCCTAAATTACCTCCCATGTAGGCATAGAAAATTAGTAGGAAAATGTTTGCCTCTGTCGGGAGAGTCGTGGGTTATCCTATGGTCACTTAATATCTCATTGATTAGAGTTGAATTGTTTACAAAAAAGGGATTTCTTTGTTGACCACTCATAGGGTTCGATCCATGCTTTTACACAGTCATGATTTGAAAACTATGTAATTGGGTCTTTATGTAACGTTATTTAATTTTGGTTACCTATCGTGAATGATACACATGGATTTGATATCTATTAAAAAGTGCTTCCTGTTGATTAACTCTTTTCAGTGGCTATTCAGTAAATAAGTGTTCACTATAGTTTCTCTCTATTTTATAAGTGAAAATATTTATGCATGGATATATTAAATTAATGATGGGGCCATRTTTGGGTCCACTCCTCCTCTTCCTAGATCRTGGACAGATTGTTGCACAAGCACCAGTGGAAAATTGGTTCTTAGCCAAACTCAAGCTAAGTATTTCTTTGACTTAATATTCATACTTAATTTCTATTTAAATTGCTAGTATAGTTCACTAAACCCTAATCTTTCTCCTTTTACAGGTTTAAACAATCGAGGGAAGGAGATCAAGGAAAACCTCTTGACGAAAGGTATTCATTTTTTGATCTAGGCGTACATACTTATGAATTCTTCCTAGATTCTGTCTACAAGTGGTAATGGAGTCTTTGGCCTATGGTACTCCACTGTAATATTTGAACCATGATCAATTGAATACACAGGTTATTTTGTAAATATTTTGAGCAAGGTTCATTGAATGTAACAAATACTTTTTCCATACATTTGTATACTACTGAATCACTATTTTCTGTGGTTATTGATAATATAAAGAATGTATATGGAATGTTATTCGTTCTATCTATTCTCTATGGTATTTGTACAGATTTGTAATAGTAATTCAACATATATAATTCAATGGTCAATAGGAACATGGAAATAATTCAATCTTTCCTTTATGCATGAACACATTTACAAGGATATACAGTCATATTATATGTATAACCATAATTAAGGATTAAATAGGAACATACACTAGTTCCATCATTTTCTTTATGCATGTACACCTATATATGTATATACAGTCATTTATATGTGTATAACCATAATTAAGGATTAAATAGGAACATACACTAATTCTATTATTTCTTTGTGCATGCACACCTATATATGTATATATAGTCATTTATATATGGATAGCCATGTTTAAGGACTATAGGAGCATACACTAGTTCTGCTATTTCTGTGTGGTTTAGCACACATATATATCTATATACCATCATCACATTTAAATTAAAACAATATAGTATCCTTCAACTATAATGAACCATCATCTCCCTAACAATTAGTAATACACATAATATTGACAGGGAATGCAAGTAAAGATACATATATGAAACTTGATGCTGGAATACAAATGGAACAACCGCATTCCACCCAACCGTAGAACAAAGCAACCAAGTTCACTTTCCTTGTTCACCCCCTAGCTTGACCATGAGTCCATAAGGGAAAACTGAATGATCCTCCTTTGCTATAATCACCATCCACAGATCACAAATTACTTTGCCTCACACTAACAGTGCTCATAACAACAAATAGTTTATTTTCTCCAACCTACTAAGCAACGTCCTGCCTCCTCCATGTGTTGTTTTTATATACATCTTGTGCCTAGGTATTTCCTTCCCTCCTTGGGAAATTTGTAGCTTTAAAAATCCCTGATTTTTAGGGGTTGCTAGTGGTCAAATCCCACACTTTCCACTTTTAAAAATCATCCTTGAGGTAACTCAAATCTGTTCCCCACTCATGGAGTCATGGTCAACTATTTTTAACTTGGTTGTTCCATTTTTCTGCCATTATTTAATTTATAAAAAGTTTGTCTTTCACATGTGTCAAAATAAAATAAGTTAGTTGGGCAATTCAAATCTTTGCCTAAAAGTTATAAAATAATTAATTACAATAATAAAATTCCAAATTCATATTTTCCATAAATGGAAAATAATTTCCAAATACAAATTTTCCAAAAAAGGAAATTTGTTCCCAAGTACACTTAGAAATTTAAAATTCTAATATTTTTGGGGATATTACATCCTCTCCCCCTTAAGTAAAACACTATCCTCAGTGTTCATTCCTCTCTCGGAATATGGTTTGATAATATTTCTGCAAATCTTCCTCCAATTCCCAAGTGGCCTCCTCAGGGATAAAGTGCTTGCATTGCACTTTTGATGCATAATCCCCTTCCCTCCTAAGGGATGCATGACCTCACAGTCTAGGATCAATCAAGAAACTGAGTCATATTGACTCTTTGGGACTCTTCTAGACCTCAAACCCACTTACACAGGTCCTTTCTCCAAATGTGCAGGTTGCATGAGACCCGTTGGCCCTCTTCTGAGTGTTGTTCAAATCCCCACACCAAATGAGCGCTAGACCCTCCCTGGCTAAGCCCCTTCCTTTTCCATGACCACAATTGTGTCCACTCACCTAACCAAAAGGTGTTTCATGATTTCTGTTATCAGGTCTTTGTATGTGAGTCACCTCGACTCTCCCGATCTTTGAAATTTTGACAAGGGTCTAACACATGCTAGCTCCTCCTTTATCCTCTTTCATTATGACCCCTCACTATGACTTGGGGCCATACCATCCTCCCAAAACCATAACTTGCGAGTTTTTCTCGCTAGATCAATGGTCCATAATCCCCGTGATCCAACAGTTCAGATCTCCCTTTTGCATATCGAGACTTCTCTTTTCTTGAAGTCGGAGGAATGCTCACCTCTCTCCTCCAATCCCCGATATCTCAAAATTCATGTGCGTCAGATCAATGGCTTACAAATCCTCATGATCTAACAACTCAGATCAACTCTTCGCGAATCAGGACTTCGCAGCTCACGAAGTTGGAGGATTTCTCACCTCCCTGCTCTCAATCCCCGATATCCCAAAATTATCCCTGGGAAATCAATGGTCCACACTTTCTCCTTGATCAAAGGTTGTGATCCTTTTGTGAGTTCTCACTTCGAGAATCCTCATGACTCTTCCCTTTGACCTTTCCACTCTGCGAGTCAATGAAATGATGATCTCTCGCCACATGTCTTGTCTCGATGGATGACTACGATGATTTCTAAACTTCGGGACTTTGCAAGTCGGTTCTCCTCCTGTGAATTTTGAAGGAATTTAAACCTCGTGCACTTCCTTCGGATCCAATGACTCAGATTGACTAGCGATTTCACATTTCACGAGTTCTTGTAACTCTACCCTTTTACTTCCCTGAGTCACAAGTTAGGGAAATTTTGAGCTCCTGCCACGT